>JAWPHD010003833.1:0-204616 GCA_037043455.1 Cyrtodaria siliqua
GAATACTTTCACAGAAGGCAGACTTCTGCTGGTTTTAATTAGAATGTATAGAGGCAAAAAACAAATAGTTCTATCATACTTCTAACGTCAACAAGAGTGCGTTGTAATAGCATAATTTCACATTATATTAAAATCTTGAATTTTGTAAAACTTGCAGCGTCATATCAGTTTTTTGTGTCAACACACAAAGTGAAATTTGCCTAAAACTTTTTCATTTCTCCATCAAACTTTCAAAAATTAAACTTTTTGAATTGAATTGAATTGGGTTTTAAGGCGCACCAACACATGAAAAGGTTATATGGCGCCTAACAGGCATGAACATGCCATGCTCATATTTCATGTACATCGAGATAAAATATGGAAAATGGGCCGAGAACCTTCTCACCCTGAACTGCAGAGTTGCTGCAAATTCTATCTTAGAAACTCCATTTACGCTGGAGCCACGTTTATTGTTTTTCTGCCACTGCTCTTTTGATGCGAGCGAGATAGCACCTGAAACAATGCAGGGATCATGATGAAGACCTTTAATGAACATAAACAACACTTGATAAAATGAACATGAATTACAATACCAAAATATGTAAAGGTCAAAAGTCACGGATCAAAGGTCATTTACATTTTAACTTGCAACCTAACCTTGTCCATAACTTGAAAAGCATCATATTTAGTGTAAACATTTTTTTTTTAAATATGATTTATTTCAACTACACTGTACGATTTGACTTTTTATACTACTGCTAAATCATGTTTTTTTTATCAATCATTGTTTGCAGGGGAAGACAAGTGGACGAGCCAGATGTAATGAATGAAAAGAAATACGTCGTGTTTGACAGTTGTTTGAGAAGCCTTTTTCTGTTTTGTACAATATGTGCTGGTGGTGTAACAGCCAGCCAGTAGTAAGCTACACCCCACTTGGTAACCTGCTCGTGTCGGGAGCGATTATGTTTAGTGGTGCCTCACCTACAAAAGCGCTCAATATGTTTAAATTTTTGAATGTGTTAATGATAGCCCCAAGAACTTATTCAAGGTTTCAGCGGTCATTCTTTTTTCCAGCCATCGCGAACGTGTGGGACAGGACCCAGAAGCAGATTCTTAAAGATTGTAGAGACAGACCAGTGAAGGTTGCAGGAGATGCCCGCTGCTGCTCTCCAGGTCACACTGCCAAGTATGGAAGCTACACTCTGATGGATGCAGAGTCGGGACTTATACTGGCCGTGGAACTTGTGCAGGTACAATCACATTTGTTTATTAACATTCTATGCTTTCTTAAGGGTCACACGAGATTTGCATTTTTTTTAAACTCACGGCATTCCATTATTTTTCCTACATACGACGGTCCGTGCATAATTGCAAATCAGTTTTAGTAATTATTTTTTTAATTGTTAAAAGCAAATTTTTGATGCGTATTACTAATTATTGGTTACACTGCACCAATAATTTAAACTTATGACAGAAAAACACGAACACAAAAAATGAAAACTTCATTTTTAGTAATTTATATTGTATTACAAGTGAGCAGGTTTAATGATACTGGATTTGTAAATCAAGGTGTGTTTTTTGTAATGATTGATAATTGGGAGCTCGACCTGTAAGTGAGGAATTGTCGATTCTTACGGATGGCGGGAGGTGTACAGTACTGGTTCTACCCAGGTGATCTGCCACAAAAACTCGACCGTCTTATATAGCCTTACATGTGTTGAAAATAACGTAAAACCCCATACAAAAACTTCATGATTGCAGTGAGCCCCTTTAATGTATGCAAGGTATATACAAATATAATTTCCAACTTAAATGAGAACATAATGTATTCTTACAGGTGAATGATTGTAAATTGTTAATATAAAAAGTCTTTATGGAGTATTGTCAGCACTAACATCCCATCCACTTGGATGGGGATGTTCCCCGAGCAACTTCTTATGGGGTATATGTGTCTCAATTTATTCGTTTTTCTAGAGCTTGTACTCGAGTTGAGGACTTTAATATTCGTAATCTTTGTATAACTAAAACGTTACTCAATCAGGGTTACCGTTACCATAAACTTCGTAAAACCTTTGCAAAAATTTATTATCGTAACCCTGATCTTCTTTCCAAATATAAAAGTAATGTAAGGACTCATCTGCGACAAGGACTATCACAACCTGACTTCTATGGTGATGTGATTTATAAACTTCGTAAGATTCTAGGTCATGATCACTTTCATACTATCTTTGTAAAACTTGTTAAAAAGTTTATCAAAAGAGGTTATGACCCTATCATTTTGCAACGTACTGCATGCTTGGTGGTGGACCCTTTTACAGTTCGCCACTATGCTTTCCTCTTTAATTGTACGATGACCGGACAGGCTGTGGACCCTGTGATGACGCCTACCTAAAGCCCATTGGGACGGTGGCGTTTGATGTTTGCCCATGATCTTTCTTGTCGTGCCCTTAATGGTTTATTCTCTTACTGCTCTGGCTTCTGCAAAGTCATTGAGTACCTTCATTGTGGCTTTCTAGGCTATTTTTTTTTTGTATTATATTTACACGAGCATATTTGTGTTTTACTTATATTGCCTATTGATGCTGCCTTGTTGGTTAGAGATTAGATCATGGCGGGGATTTCTTTATTTACACTGTCCTGTTTTAATGGGATGACAGTAGCGTAAGTTGAGGTTTGGTGCACCCTAGAACCGGTTTAAACCCCCAGTGGCCTACTTTGCCACTGACCGTTCCAAGGCGGTAGCCCTATTGTCAACCCTTTTTGTGTTTGTGATGTCGTTTGCATTTATTATTGCTTTTGCCTTCTTGTTTGTCTGTTTGCGTGTTTGTTTCTGTGTTTTGTGGTTTACTGTCCTCCTTGAATGCTACTTTCCCTGTCCGATCTTTTTATATTTCTTTGTGTATACTGTAATTGAAAATGCAAAATGGTAATATTAAATAGAGATTATTTAACTGCTGGGATCGATTATAGGGAAATCCATCACTCTATGGTAGTCGTGTGGTTCTTTTCACAAACGAGTGTATGCGAGTGAGTGCGAGTGAAAAAACAAAACATGTCTACTATCGAGTGAAGGATTTCTCTATTATCGATCACGGCAGTTAAATAATCTTTAAATCAGTTATTATAAGCTAAATATTATCTTCATCATAGACAATGTTTTACTGATTTCTTTTCTATTACAGAGTAATGAGGTGAAAAATTCGAATGCCATGGAGTTGGAGGGCTTAAAGCGAGCGTTTAAAAAGGTGGAAGAGAATAAAGTGGCCATTACCGACATCACCACTGACAGACATGGTCAGGTTAAGAAGTACCTGAGAGAAGAAACAGAAGTCAACCACTGGTTTGACGGCTGGCATCTTTCAAAGAGTGAGTGACATATATGCCCTGTTATTTCTCTACATGTAAAATATGTGTGATTGCCTACGTATTTAGAATGTTATTTTTTGACTCTGTTTATTTAGAGCTGCCCCACAGAGTGTGGAAGGACACAGAATCTGAGAATCTGCCCATTTTTACTACGAATAGTTTCCCAAATCTCTTAAACACGGGAATGGCTTAGTGGTAGAGTCCAACACATGCTGGAGGTTATGGTGTCCAACCAGACTATATAAAAACCTGATCAAATCATAGTGATTGCGCCCCCTCGACCAACACATTTCTTAAAGAGTACCATGAATGTTTTATTAAATTATTGTGCAAATTACTGTCACAGTTATTATTTCAAGGTTTAGCAATAAAAGTGTGTTATTTTCAGATATCAAGAAAAAACTGTTGGGACTGAGCAAGAAGAAGGACTGTGAGGTTGTAGATCAGTGGGTGCAGTCCATCTCCAACCACCTATACTTTTGTGCAGCAACTAGTGCAGGAAATGGAGACGAGGTGGAACAGAAATGGATGTCGATTCTAAACCACATCACCAACAAGCATGATGGCCATGGTGACCTCTTTCCACACTGTCTGCATGGTCCTATTGAAAGGAATTGGATATTAGCAGGTAGGTAGGAACAGTGTGTAATGTTGTACCTTGTATTGTGTTTTGACAAGTTAAAACAATTGATAACGAGTATTTCACAGGACTAAGGCAATCCAAATATGGTGTAATTATGCAGAAAAAAATGAATTTTCCCTTCGACTTGGAACTGATGACAAATAAAAATAGAATACAGGATTATGTTCAAAGTTCCGAAGTAGAATCTTGCAGTTATTCAATTACATTTATTTCAGTCAGCAACTACATATTGATATTCAATACTGCCGATAGGTGATGTTTAATTGCAACATTATTATATCCATCCAGTTTTATGGGCTATAAAAGTTGACTTATTTGATATTTTATTCCAGGTTCTAAAGCGCACAAAGAACTGAAGCTTCTTCTGGGGAACAAACGACTTCTGACAGATATCCGGAAACTGTCCCCAGCGTCTATGAGACAGTGATGGTGCATTAGCTTCAACATATAGACTTTCGGCTGGTGATGTACGAAAGGCACCTAAGGCGAGTCGTAATCCTTGATTATGTATAGGATCGAGCATCTGCAAGTACGACTTGCGAGTCGATCCATATACTATCGAGCCGTAGTCCAGCTTGGATCTGATAAGAGATATGTAAAGACGCAAGAGGACTTTACGTTCCGCTCCCCAATTAGTGTTTGCAATAACTTTAAGTAAAATAAGAGCTTTAAGGCACTGGGCCTTATTTAAGGTGTGGTATAAACGTTAATTTACGGTCGAAAATAAGACCAAGGAATTTTGTCTCATCCACTACTGGTATTGGTGACCCATCCAGTGTTAGATGAGGGTCTTCATGATGTTTACGTAGTTGACAAAAGTGCATTTACGTTTAGTTTTAGATTTAGAAAATTTAAAACCATTTTCATTCGACCAGGTCTGAAGTTTATTGAGACATTGTTGAAGTTGTCCCTCAATAGTGTTCATGTTTTTTGCACGATATCATATAACAACATATAGAGAGCAATCCCCACCAGGATTGATGCATTTAACTATACTGTTAATTTTTAAATTAAAAAGGGTGACAGAGAGCTGCCCTGTTGCACACCCATTTCCTGTTCATGAAGAGGGTTGAACCCATTCGGACACGAAACTGTCTGTCATCTAAGAAATTCTCTATACAAATTGTTAATCGGCCTCTAAGACCAAGGTCATAAAGGCCATTCATGATACCGTACTTCCATGCAGTATCATAAGCTGTTTCCAAGTCAAAAACTACAACGACTAGATGTTCTTTCTTTACGAAAACTTCCCTAATAAATGATTCAAATCGATTTATCTATTGTGCCTAGTTGGCCCCGGAACCCACTTTGATACTTTGTTATCAGTTTGTTGGACTCCAGGTACCAAACGAGTCTCTCATTAATCATTCGTTCCATGGTTTTACATATACAACTCGTTAAATCAATAGGGCGATAATTTATTGGGTCCGTATGATCCTTTCCAGGTTTGGGGACTGAAATAACGATTGCTTCCCGCCAAGAATCGGGGAAGTTAACGGTCACCCAAACCTTATTAAATATATCAAGATGTGTAGAGAGACAGGTTTCATGTAAGTGTTTTAATAACTGATAATGGATATCATCAGGACCAGCTGATGTATCATGAGCCTTTTTAAGGGATTCTCGATTTTCTTTTCCGTTTATTTTCGGACCATATCCCACGTTTTCTTAAGAGATGAGCGAGAGTTCAGCCTAGAGACATAAGATCTCCAGGATTTCCTCTTGCTATCCTTAATAGTACGACCGGCTTTCGCACGAAAAACTCTAAACGTATCTAAATTATTTTGAGTTGGCCGCAAGTTAAAAGCATACAATGCAGCTTTACGATCGCCGAGGTTTTTGGAATAGTTTGATCAGCTATATCATGAAAGGTTTTGGTAAAAAGAGCCGTTGCGTCTTCGACATCCTCCAAAACGGAAGGCTTTAATTGTTCCTCACAAAGAGATTGAAACGTATCACAATCAGCTTTGCGAAGTTTCCATCGTTGCGTTTTTTCGAGAATTGGAGGGCCGATATTTTCAAGAATAAGGGGAAGTGATCACTTCCACATAGGTCGTCATCAACACTCCGCGAAAAATTCACCAACAGCGTTGGATCGCATATTGTTAAATCAATGGGAAAATGACAGCCTGTAGCTGGATGTAAATAAATATGTGATTTGTTATCATTAAAAAGGCATAAATTGGCTAAGAAATCCTCAACTTTCTTGCCTTTATCGTTTATATCTTTACAACCCCAAATGTTGTTGCGTGCATTAAAATCACCCAAGAGTATAAAAGGTGATGGTAATTGTGCAACTAGGTGATTTAGATGTTTAAGGTCTAGTGAAGAACTGGGCGGTAAATATAAGGAGCATATTGTTATAACTCTGTGCATCGTAACACTGACCGCAACAGCTTGCAAACCAGTTTTCATCGCAACAGTTCTGTGAGATTCGATTCACAAGATTCACACCTCCAGCAACTTTATCACTTGTATCACAAATATAGTTATACAATGAATAGTTTTTAAAAGATATCTTATCACCAGTCTTCAAGAAAGTTTCTTGAAGACAAAATGCAACAGTGTTGTGTTTATTTAAAAGTAAGCTGATTTCATCATAATTAAAATGTAAACCTCGGCAATTCTATTGAATGACCTTATTTGATTTTGATGTCACTACGGCGGAAGTACGTGTTTACGTCCTTTGGAGTTGGTAGACCATGGAGACTTTGAGAGTTCAAGATGTGCTGGATCATGAACCTCCATCTCCAAGTATCCAAATCTATTGTGCAGTACAATCGGATCATCAGATCCTTTTGATTGCCTCCCTAACACGTCCGTGGCAGCAGTTCTGCTTGGTGACGAACTCTTGTGACGAACCTTTGGAAGAGTTCGTCGGGGTTGGTGCACTCTTGGTTGCGATTTAAAAATAGATGAAGTAGATGCAGTATGTGTAGGAGTTGTTGAGGATATAGTTGAAGGAGTTTTAGGCTTTGAAGCCACAAGAGGTTTGGGAGCTACAGGAGGGTTATTTAAAAAGACCACAGTTTGTGAGGCTGAAGATGATTTAGAGGATTTCTGAACAGAGAGTGGAATAGTAGAAAACTTGTCGGAGTCTATTGGCCAGGTTAACACGGTCTGCGCCGCAATAGACCTGGTAGCTGGTTTAGCAACCCTACTCGCATCTGCATACGATTTGCCAAATGGAGTGGGCGGAGTAAGACTCCTAACAAGTTTTCTAATCTTAACCTTCTGTATTTCCTTCTCGTGCTTCCACTTCGGACAATCCTTAGAGAAAGCCCCGTGGGTCCCCTTGCAGTTAACGCAAGAGGCGAGAATTTTGCAATTCGCGAAGTCGCTATGACCCTCCTGGCCGCAAAGGGCACAGACAGGAGCAGCACGCTTACATCTTTCTCTCATTGTGAAGTAAGAATCCAATACGAAACAGGTAGACGAACTTTATATCAAAATACACCAACTACTACAGCTTTCACATTACGTTTTCGGCCATGTAAGCTCTACTGGCCAAAGGTCAACAGAGCTTATATGTTGAGTTGTCCGTCGTCCGTTGCCCGTTAAAGTTTGCCTCGTTAAGAAGAATAGGGCCTTTAACAAACTTATAGATTATTAATATCAATGATAGCTCGAACAAGTTCCAGCAAATCGGACAAGTAACACCGGAGTTATGGCCTTTGATTTAGTAAAAATGCTATAATTTACCTCGTTAAGACGATAGGGCTTTCATTTTACATCTAATCTTTACCAAACCTTGCCAGATAATCGACATCAATGAAAGCTCGGATTAGTTCGTAAACGACAGCAAATATTGTCTTTATATTTTGTATATATAATACGTACGACCCCACAAAAATGTATATTTATATAACAGGGTCTGTCCTGCTTCGTAAAGAGGCTCCCTACTGGGCTACTGCGTTTCGGCCCTGCGACGCCTTTTAGACACTTTGAGATTGTGAGTAGTTCATATGTGGTGTATTCCTTAGTTAAGTAAATGCGCATTTGGACTGCGTAAAGGTAAAAATAAATCGCACAAAAAATCCATAGCTAGTCCAAATGTGAAAGGCTACGATTCTAATGTCGTATGTTCTTTTAGGAACTCGAGGCCCAAAATATATAAAACGGTCCTGCATAAAGGGGCCTCTTTACAGGGGTACAACTTGGGGAACTTGCAGTAAATTACTATTACGGAGTTCCGGGTTCGTGACGATAACTTTTTCTATACCCATTGAGATTTCAAGTTGAAGTGTCGTGTATTTCTTAATTAAGAATGTGTTACGATTCTAATTTCGTGTGCTCTTTTATGGACTCGAGGCTCAACATATATAAAACGGGGTCCTGCATAAAGGGACCCCTCTTCAGGGTTACAATCCGGGGAACTTGCAGGCAGAAGCAATAGGGTACGACAAGACGCAATTTAAGAGAAACATTAAACGCTACCGTCTTTTCAGGATGAAAGTAGACGTCATCCTAGGGTCCACACTCTGTCCGGTCATCGCACAATCGAAGAGAAAAGCATAGAAGCGAACTCTAAATGGGTCAACTACTAAATATCCAGTTCGGTGCAAAATGATAGGGTCTTTTGAAAATCTTCTTAGAAGTTTGTATGGGGTTTTACGTCATTTTCAACACATGTAAGGTTATATATGACCGTCGTTGTTTTTTGTTGTGGAGGCAGACTACCCACTTTTCCTGGATAGAACAAGTACTATACCACCATAGACGTATTGTACAAATAGCGGACAAGGTACGTGTACATGCATTCGGTGAAAAGTCGATACTCGATCTGTCTGCTATGCCTTCAAGAATTTGACTTTATTTAAAACATATTTACATAGTTTATCACTTAAACAAAACCCTGCAAACAATCAACAGCATTGCTTTACATGCATACTGTCTGTGAATCAAGTTGTAGTCATGGTGATGCATTGATGTAATCATGGTGATGGATTGATGTGATCATGGCGATTCATTCACGTGATCATGGTGATGCATTCACGTGATCATGGTGATGCATTGATGTGATCATAGTGATTCATTCACGTGATCATCGTGATTCATTCACGTGATCGTGGTGATGCATTCACGTGATCGTGGTGATTCATTCATGTGATCATGGTGATTCATTCACGTGATCATGGCGATCCATTCATGTGATCATAGCGATGCATTGACGTGATCGTGGTGATACATTCCCGTGATCGTGGTGATGCGGTGATGCATTCATACGACACGGTGATGCATTCATGCGATCGTAGTGATACATTCATACGATCACGGTGATGCATTCATGCGATCGTAGTGATGCATTCATGCGATCATGGGGATGCATGTATGCGATCGTGGTGATGCATTCATGCGATCGTGGTGATGCATTCGTATGATCATGGTGATGCATTCAGGTGATCGTGGTGATGTATTCATGTGATCATGGTGACATATTCAGGTGATTGTGGTGATGCGTTCACGTGATCGTGATGATGCATTCATGTGATCATGGTGATGCATTCGTTATTCCAGTCCCCAAACCTGGAAAGGATCATACGGACCCAATAAATTATCGCTCTATTGCATATGTTATAACATGTAACGAATGATTAATGAGAGACTCGTTTGGTACCTGGTGTCCAACAAACTGATAACAAAGTATCAAGTGGATTCCGGCGCCAACGAGGCACCACAGACAATCTCATTCGATTTGAAACATTTATTAGGAAAGCTTTCGTAAAAGGGCAGCATACTTTGGATTACTCTCTATATGTTGACAACTTCGTTATATGTTATCGTGCAAAACATGAACACTATTGAGTGATAACTTCAACAATGTCTCAATAAACTTCAGACCTGGTAGGATGGAAATGGTTTCAAAATTTTATAAATCTAAAACTAATTGTATGCACTTTTATCAACTACGTAAACATCATGAAGACCCTCATCTAACACTGGATGGGTCACCAATACCAGTAGTGGATGAGACAAAATTCCTTGGTCTTATTTTCGACCGTAAATTAACGTTTATACCACACCTTAAATACTTGAAGTGCCTTAAAGCTCTTAATTTACTTAAAGTTATTGCAAACACTAATTGGGGAGCAGATCGTTAGGTACTTTTACAACTTTATAGATCTCTTATCAGATCCAAACTGGACTACGGCTCAATGGTATATGGATCGACTCGCAGGTCATACTTGCAGATGATCGATCTTATATCGTACATCATCAGCCGAAAGTATAAATGTTGAAGCTAATGAACCATCACTGTCTTATAGACGGGACAAATTAGCCCTTCAATATGCCATTAAATTACAATCTAACCCTTCAAACCCAACTTTCGATACTGTTTTTAATCCTAGTTATAAACCACTTTTTGATCGAAAACCGAAGGCCATTCGACCATTTGGTCTTCGTATTAAAAGGAAATATAAAAAGATCGGACAGGAAAAGTAGCATTCAAGGAGGACAGTCACAGAAACAAACACGGAAACAGACAAACAAGAAGGCAAACGCAATAATAAATACAAACGACATCACAAACACAAAAGGGTTGACAATAGGGCTACCGCCTTGGAACGGTCAGTGGCAAAGTAGGCCACTGGGGGTTTAAACCGGTTCTAGGGTGCACCAAACCTCACACTTACCCTACTGTCAACCCATTAAAACAGGACAGTGTAAATAAAGAAATCCCCGCCATGATCTAATCGCTAACCAACAAGGCAGCACCAGTAGGCAATATAAGTAAAACACAAATATGCTCGTGTAAATATAATACAAAAAAACAATAGTCTGGAAAGCCACAATGAAGGTACTCAATGACTTGGCAGACGCCAGAGCAGTAAGAGAATAAAACATTAAGGGCACGACAAAATATATCATGGACAAACATCAAACGCCACCGTCCCAATGGGCTTTAGGTAGGCGTCATCATAGGGTCCACAGCCTGTCCGGTAATCGTACAATTAAAGAGGAAAGCATAGTGGCGAACTGTAAAAGGGTCCATCACCAAGCATGCAGTACGTTGCAAAATGATAGGGTCATAACCTCTTTTGATAAACTTTTTAACAAGTTTAACAAAGATAGTATGAAAGTGATCATGACCAAACCAAAATTAAGAGACACTGAAATCGACCTAAATTTGATTGCCAAGTAAAAAGTACCACAAATTCCACCGTGGACTTTGGAAACACTTACAATTGTTTTTGATCTTTGTAACAGTAACAAATCCAATAAAGACCCTACTGTCTTTTTAAGCAAATTTAATGAAACTAAATCGAAATACAGTAACTTTCAACAAGTATACACAAATGGTTCTAAAGATGGAGATAAGGTATCTGCAGAAGCTGTGTTCACAAACACAGCGTAAAGAGCCGCCTGCCTGACAAGGCCTCTATCTTTTCAGCTGAGCTTAAGGCAATTAAACTTGCCTTAAACTATATTCAGGAATCTGATGATGACAATTTTGTAATCTTTTCTGATTCCCTTTTATCTCTGCAAGCCTTGGGTAATATGAAACATGACAACACAGTTGTGCTTCAACTTTTACAAAAGTACAATTCTCTTATAGTTGATAATGTTATTATTTTCTGCTGTCTTACAAGCCATGTAGGAATACGAGGTAATGACAGAGCTGATAGTGCTGCTAAAGCAGCATTAAGTTTACATATATCTAATACCAAATTACCTTATACTGATTTTGAAAGTTGTATGAACACATATATTCATAACTCTTGGCAAGCCGCTTGGGATTTGTCAGTTCAAAATAAACTTCATTCAATTAAACCGTTACTCGGAGAATGGCGTTCTTCTAGTAGACCCATTCGTCGAGAAGGGAAAAAAAGAAAGATATACAAATCGGACAGGGAAAGTAGAATTCGATGACTACAGTAAACCACAAAACACAAAAACAAACACGCAAACAGACAAACGAGAAGGCAAAAGTAATAAAATTGCAAACGACATCACAAACACAAAAGGGTTGACAAAAAAACAATAGCCTAGAGAGCCACAATGAAGGTACTAAATGACTTGGCAGAAGCCAGAGCAACAAGAGAATAAACCATTAAGGGCACGACAGGAAAGATTATAGACAAACCTCAAACGCCACCGTCCCAATGGGCTTTAGGTAGGCGTCATCATAGGGTCCACAGCCTGTCCGGTCATCGTACAATTAAAGAGGAAAACATAGTGGCGAACTGTAAAAGGGTCCACCACCAAGCATGCAGTACGTTGCAAAATGATAGGGTTATAACCTCTTTTGATAAACCTTTTAACAAGTTTACCAAAGATAGTATGAAAGTGATCATGACCAAGAATCTTACGAAGTTTGTAAATCAGATCACCATAGAAGTCAGGTTGTGATAGTCCTTGTAGCAGAAGAGTCCTTAAATTGCTTTTATATTTGGAAAGAAGATCAGGGTTACGATAATACAATTTTGCAAAGGTTTTACGAAGTTTATGGTAACGGTAACCCTGATTGAGTAGCTTTTTAGTTATACAAAGATTACGAATATTAAAGTCCTCAACTCGAGTACAAGCTCTTAAAAACGAATAAGTTGAGACACATAGACCCCATAAGAAGTTGCTCGGGGAACATCCCCATCTAAGTGGGGATAATTAGCAATGTCAAAAATAAAATCATCTCTCTTGTCACAGATTTTGCTAATAATTTGACCATTTTCAATAGAGATATCTAACACAAGAAAAGAAGCGTTATTATCATAAATATTAGCCTTGTTAAGCTCAAGTTCTTTAGGATAAATATTATTAACCATAGTTGGAAAGAAAGGTTGTCAATGTTCAATATGTCATCCAGATACCGAAAGGTGTCACTAAAGGCTTCAATAACATCTGCCTGGGTATCTGGTGAAAGACTCCACATGAAATCATGGCGGGGATTTCTTTATTTACACTGTCCTGTTTTAATGGGATGACAGTAGGGTGTGTGAGGTTTGGTGCAACCTAAAACCGGTTTAACAGGCTTCATAACCGCTGCTCTCAACTACATTCCATTTTGTTTATTTCGCTCTTCGGGGCATAGTATTTTGTTAGATACTGGGACCGTACGCCGCTGGACATGGGGGAGGAAAATCTCTATGTCCACCGCCATATGCATGCCATCTTCGGGATGGTTAAAATTATGTACTATTGATTTTATGAATATTGAATTCTGCTCAACCTGGGGCTAGAGGGCGTGAGTGGTAGCTAGCATATTTCACTACCGTTCATCCAATCAAACCGAGACTGCAATATTTTGTATGTGTCGTGTTCGGCCGTTTCCAAAGGTCCATTATCATACTCTTTTTAAATCCCCAGTGGCCTTTGTTGCCACTGACCGTTCCAAGGCCATAGCCCTATTGTCAACCCTTTTGTGTTTGTGATGTTGTTTGCATTTTTTATTACTTTTGCCTTCTCGTTTGTCTGTTTGCGTGTTCGTTTTTGTGTTTTGTGGTTGACTGTCGTCCTTGAATGCTGCTTTCCCTGTCCGATAATTGTATCTTTCTTTGTTAGATTGTGTAGGTGTCAGACACTACGAAGTTATATTTATTTGATATATTTCAGTCTTGTTTTATAATGTATTTATTGAAATTGTTTGTATTTGCATTTGAATTTACACTCCCACCGATTGTTTATCGATCTACATATTGTCAGTTCAAGGGCTGATGTTATGTGTGTCTTGCCGACTTTAAATAAAATGTATCTTATACATAGTTAATATTGTTACCATATCATCCATTATTTATTATAGTAGCCGTGTATTATAGTTGGTATAACAAGTCTATACAGCTTTGCTTCGTTTGTTTTTTGTATGGTGTTTTACGTCATTTTCAACACATGTAAAGTTATATATGACGGTCGAATTGTTTTTTTGTGGTGGAGGCAGACCATCCACTTTTCCTGGTAGAACCAGTACTGTACACCTCGCGCAATCCGTAAGAATCGACACTTCATCACTTACAAGTCGAGCTCCCAGTGGGATTCGAACCAGCAACGGTTAGAGGCGACAAGGTTTACAAGGCAACGTCGTTAACCCCTCCACCACGGATGCGCTATATCAGTTTGCGGATAGTTTTATAATCGCATTGATGCGATAAGCACATGGGCTTTACATTTACCAACCCGACAGGTTCCAGTGTTTCTGTGAATGTAAACAGTATTATGAATTATTCTAACACGACCTCTGCAGTCTTTCATATACACAAAGAAGGGAGACAGCTGTATGTTATTATACGATAAAACACAGCTGCTACATTAATTCCCCACGTATATTTCATCCGTTCGAAGCGCCACGTTACATGACGTCACTTGGTAAATATACGTCACGAAGACAAACTGAACAGTACTTTTAATGAAATGTTAATTACAACAAAATTGCCATTCTCCCAAACCGTGCAAACCCCCGAAATAAACCCATCATATGCACATGTACATATAACATTAATAAGCATCTTGAACAAGGTGAGAACGTTTGACGTCATACAGCGCAAGCTATATGACGTAAGCAATGACTCAATTGTTTGTCACGTGAAAACTGGTGCATTGAAACGCAGTACTTTGCATACGGGGACGCCCAATGGAACAGCCTGTAAACATAGCGGCCTGATTACCTTGACCTCCGAGATAATATATAGTGCCCCAACAATAGCGTAAACAATGGGGTAATTGTTGTGTTAGAATCGAAATAATAAATACGGACCTGTATTCTATCGGTGAATAAAATACAGTTAGTCGTTCGGATGCGAGAAATTAAATCACTCGTGCTAACGCACTCGTGATTTAATTACTACGCATCCGAACTCCTAACTGTATTTTATTCACCGATAAAACACAGGTACTTATTTACTATTTCTTAAGTAATAGTTGTTCACAAATGACATTTCTCCGAACAGTGGAAATATTCTAGTCAAACTTCTTGAGTATCCACCTAATAATATGTCAATAATAGTCTCATTGTTTTGTTTATTTCATGCTTGATTAGAGATACGGTTGAAATGTAAACTAAAAAAATTAAGAACAGAACATACGTTAACGAATACATATATATATACATACACGAGATACAATTTAAAACAGATACCCCCCACAACACACACACATTCACCATCACACACATACGGCATACCAATGCCTTCTTGGAATACGGATTCAATGGAGTGGAGTTCTTTCGTTTGGTTATCTTCGTTCTCGGGCCTTCCCTTTTCACCGCTGTGTAGCCCGCCGGACACCATACTCTTTCTTTTTTTTAACACGGTCTTGCTGAAAGCGGGAGTGGGTGTAGAAGTGGTTTGTCTACCGACTACTGTGTCATTCCCCTCATCGTCACTGGAAGAAAACATTTCCGGAAGAAACTTTGCTGTCCGTTTCGAAGTACGTGGTGGCGGCATCGGTCTACTTGAAGGGCCTGCAGTAGGCTCCTCCTGGGTGTCCTCCGAGATTTTAATGACTGGTGTTTCTGCTCTCGTTACATTTCGTCTTCCAGCTGCAGTACTTCTTGCAGTACTTCTGGTACTTTGATCAGTGTCATTGTCAGATTCCCTCTCAGGTGCTGTAGATTCCACATATGTGATCAGCGGTTCGATGGTGGTGTCAGCTGGCGAGTTCGAGCCGGTCCAGGAGTCGAACAGTGGTGTCGGGTATGTATCGAATGGAGGCGTGGTCAGTGGGTATACTATTTTCACGAGGTGAAAAAACCTGTAGTACAGGTTAGCCTCTCTGGTCTCAGTCCTGCACATTACCTCGGCCAAGTGACCCTCAAATTGGGGAAGTTTAGTTCCTACTCTGCGCCTGAAGTGGTCCTTGGCATGCTTCCAGGCGCCCTCTATGCGGTTGGTGTGAACTATGTCGTCGGTCTCCAGGTTTCGATACTGCTTCTTTTATGAGTACTTGTGAATGACAGTGAAATGACGGTACAATTTCATTTAGGTCACAGTAAGAACTCCAACCATCACTGTAGATGGTGGATCCTGGCTCAACGTGACGTAAAATCAACGGAAGTAACGTCTTCTCGCTTCGGTCGTTGACGGGATATATAATAAGCGTATTTGAAGCTCTTTCAACCATCCGAAAAATCCATACTTTTAACTCCTTGTGTGGGTTTCCTCGATGGCACTTGACTCCTCTCCCGAATAGAGACTCGTCGATCTCTATTTCGCCCATTAGTACCCTCTGTTTCAAGAATCTGAAAAGAATGGAATAAAACAAAATGTTCAGTCATAATAAATCAAACCGAGACTGCAATATTTCGTATGTCTCGTGCTCGACCGTTTCCAAAGGTCCATTATCATACTCTTTTTTTACTTGCATAGTACAGTATCAAGTGTTTAATAAAAGGACACACGCCAATCTTCAGTTATATTCAAGCATTAATGTATTAACACTGCGTTATTTTTACTGTAAAACTGCTGGCCTATAATTAAAGAAATATTTCACATTTCAAGTTCATTCAATTTCCTACCAAAGTTGTTAATACATCATTGGTGGCAATATCCTACCAAAGTTGTTAATACATCATTGGTGACAATATCCTACCAAAGTTGTTAATACATCATTGGTGGCAATATCCTACCAAAGTTGTTAATACATCATTGGTGACAATATCCTACCAAAGTTGTTAATACATCATTGGTGACAATATCCTACCAAAGTTGTTAATACATCATTGGTGACAATATTTCCAAAAACTTACTATTATGTAAAAAGCGTTAGGTTTGATTGAAATAAATAACAGATAAGAGTATCGTCTCATTGAGTTGGTTAATTTAAACACGGAGATGGGCGTAGCCCATCGAAGTGTTTAATTTAACCAACGACATGAATCCATACTCTATTTGTTTTGTAGAATGTCCATTTCAGCTCCCTGCCATTCTCTTACTTCCAATAATTTGTGGTTGTAGCATGGTCACTGACAATTCCCTTTGTAATAGCACAGGTGTAAATCGTTTAATTGAAAATAACACCTGTCATAATAAATGCTGTGCTACAACTATCAGTTATTTCCATGTTTAAATTAACCAACTCAATGATACCATACTGTATCTATTAATTGTAGTGCACTCTCCTCTCACAATTTAGCCATTGAAAATGGTAGATATCTTAATATCCCGCGAGAAAATAGGAAATGTATACATTGTACCCACAATATAGTAGAAAATGAATACCATTTTGTGCTTGTATGTCCAATATATAGGCACTTAAGACAGAAATATTTTAAACCTTACTTTTGCAGATGGCCCACGATAAACAAAATAGATGCGTTAATGTCTAATAACTCGAACAGAACAATTATAAACTTATCAACATATATTTATTATGCATTTAAACTTCGAAATGAAATGCAAGTTTAAATTTCTTTACCACATTTCAACCTTTTTTCCATTTAATAAAAAAGAAGCTATAACGCTTCTCTGTAAACTTCAAAGAAGATTTTGTATGCCATGTTTTTTGTGTGTTTTTTTGTATTTTTTTCTTATTTTCTCACATTTTTCTTTGATGGTCTCACTTTATTGTATATGTATCATGTGTAACTGTAAATGGAACACATTCCGATTATTTCCCATCTAATATAGGAGTACGGCAAGGTGAAAATCTTTCGCCAATTTTGTTTTCACTATATCTAAACGATCTACACGATTTTCTGCGCAATAGTAATATTGTTGATGGTACATACTGCCAACCTCATGCACTTGATCAAGTAAACATGTTTTTTTAAATTGTTTGTTTTATTATATGCTGATGATACAGTTATTGTGTGTGAAAGTGAGAAAGATTTACAGAATGCATTGAATGTTTATAAATTGTATTGTGATGAATGGAAACTTACAGTAAACATAGATAAATCTAAAGTGCTGTTTTTCTCAAAAGGTAGACAATCGAATTATAAGTTTACGTTTAATGGTGATTCAATTGATATTGTAACAGAATATAAGTATCTAGGTATATATTTTAGTAGAAGTGGTTCTTTTTATTTGGCAAAGAAACATATTGCTAATCAGGCTACTAGAGCTCTATACAGTCTACTCAAAAAAGCTAGACATTTGTCATTACCAATAGACTTGCAAATAGATTTATTCGATAAAACAATTAAACCCATTCTTTTATATGGCAGCGAAATATGGGGGTATGGAAATCTTGATGTAATTGACAGGGTACAATTGAAGTTTCTAAAGCATATTTTGAATCTAAAGAAATCTACTGCAAATTATATGTTATACGGGGAAACAGGGGTATTTCCAGTATCAGTAGATATTCATACTAGAGTAATTTCGCTTTGGGCTAAAATTAACAATCCAGAAAGAGCTAAACTTTCAAACTTAATTTATGAAATACTACGCAGCCATTTCAAATATAGCGCATCAACTATTGCAAAAAGAAACTTTCAGTGGCTAAACCAGATCAGAGACATACTGATTAAATGTGGCCTAAGTGGAGTATGGGATTCGCAGACCTTTCCAAACACTAAATGGTTAAAGTGTTCAGTAAATCAAAAACTCAAAGATTTATTCTTAAATGAGTGGTATTCTAAAGTAATGAATTCGAGCAACAGTACCTCCTATCGTTTATTTAAACATAAGTTTTGCTTTGAAAACTATCTTACCAACGCACCATATTGTTCGTTAAAATATATAACCAAATTCAGAACAAGAAATCACAGGTTACCAGTTGAAACTGGCAATTGGAATAAAACTCCGTATAATCGTAGAATATGCCAGCTTTGCAAAACGGATATAGGAGATGAGTTCCATTATCTGTTCGTATGCCGCGAATTCAAAACTCAACGTAGTAAATATATCAGTCCAGAATATTTTAAAAGACCCAATGTATACAAATTTGATAAATTAATAAACACCAAAAATAATTCAGAGTTTAGAAAATTGTGTGAATTTATTAAAAACATCATGCAAGGAGTCAAATAGATAATATTCATGTTGTAATGTAATACTGTTTGATTTTGTTTAATTATCATATGTATTGGTTTCGACATTATTTTTGCCATGCAATTGCCAACAAATAAATGAAGAACTCTCCCATATATGTGTATACAAAACAGATCTTTAGTTATATGATAAATGAGGACTACCTGGGAGGCCATTTCTTCTCCCAGCTATTACCAAACTGCATTACTCTTTTGTAATATTACCACGTCATATTATATCTATAATATCTGTCTTCTATTATACTTATGAGCCTCGATGATGATTTAAATGTTGTTATACATACCTCATATATTCATGTAAATGTGAATTGAGTGAATAAAAGATATTGTATTGTATTGTATTGTATTGTATTGTGTAGGCTATAAACGTTGTACTGAATGTTTAATGCTGAATAAAGTTATTATTATATTATTATTTTAGTATACCATTTACTCTGACTGATGTTATTTTCAATTAAACGATTTACACCTGTGCTATTACAAAGGAATTTTAAGTGACCATGTTACAATGAATAATAATGATTGCAAACAACTCAGTTATGTTTAAAACTAACGGGACGCCGCGACTATTAACGTTAAGCATTGATTTTATATTATTAGACTATTGTCTTAATATAAAAAATACGATTTATTCCGTAATATGTTATATGTCATCATGATTTATGCGTGACAATCTCGTTTTTATTGGCATCCCCGAAACTAGTACTAGCACGCCGGTCTCGATGGATACAACACCCGCTCCAGGCCCAGGCCCGATGACTGCCGGCGTCGTATGCACATGTGGCGACAGCGGAGGATTGCAATGAAAAAGTGTTTCAGTTTTGTGAAAATGTGTTAAAAATTGCTGATCCTAAATCCAAAATCCAAATCGATAGAGCCCACCGGATGGGGGCACCCTCACATGGCAAGTGTCGTCCTGTGGTCGCTAAGTTTAAGGATACTGATTCTAAGATGTGTGTCAAGAATGCATTAAAAACAGCCAAACTTAAAGGTGCATTCGATCAACTCCCACAAGTCGTCCAGGAAAGAAGAAAGCAGCTCATTCCAGTCATGGTGAAGGCACGTGAGGAGGGCAAGAAAGCCTTTCTTGTCAGAGATAAACTGTTTATTAACAATAAACAATACACACCTGGTACAGTGTAGGACAGTGGAGAAGGGTGTGAATTGTCTATCATAGAATGGAACGTTGAAGAACTGAAGAACAGTTTAAACGATGATGAATTTGTACTATTTGTAAATAATTTCGATGTTGTTTTTGCATTGAAACATGGCAACGTAAATGTGATGTATTTGAATTAAATGGGTATGAGTGTATAGATGTTCCAAGGAAACCTAGTGTATCATCTAGAAAAAAGAGTAATAGAGGTCATGGCGGAGTATGTTTGTTTATACGCGAAACAGTTATGAATGGTATACATTGTTTTAGAAAAAGATAGTAATGGTTTTATATGGGTAAAATTTGATAAGCATTTCTTTAACATGGAAACTGATATATGTGTATGCTTTGTGTATATACCACCCGACGATTCTGTATATTTTAAAACACACGATGTAGGTTTTTTTGAAAAACTTGAAATTGGTGTTAGGAAATATTCATTATCTGGCCAAATCTCGGTAATTGGTGACCTAAATGCAAGATGTGGTTCCAAGGATAATTTTTCACTGAATAGTAATATTTTTGAAAAATACATTTAAACTATTGATGGTAATAATTCCGATGAAATGTGTGTTAATATTGGGGAAAGAGCATCTGCTGATAAAATTTGTAATGCAGCTGGGTTAAAGCCTTTGGATATATGTAAAAGCACTAATATCAGAATTGTCAACGGTAGGGTTGGCGAAGACGCAGGTCTCGGTCAATTCACATTTATTTCCAATACGGGGAAAAGTCTGATTGATTACGTATTGATGTCGGAAGATATTTTCCCATTAATTAAAGATTTTATAGTACATGACGTATATTCATTTTCCCCTCACGTGCCAATACAATTAAATTTAAAAGTCCAATATAAATGGACACCAACGACGCAGGAAACGATTACAATAAATAAAATAGAATGGGATAATACTAAAATGATTTATTTAAAGAAATATTATCTACAGAAGCCTCTCAATTTGATAATATTATTGATCAAATATCTTCATCTAACTTAGATATTAGCAGTGGCGTTAATACTTTTGCAAGTACCCTGTACAATTGTGCATGGTTCTACCAAACGAGTAAAGCGTAGTAACAATAACACGTCTAGTCGCAAACATGTCAGCCCGTGGTTCACGGAGGAATGCGAATTAGCCAGACGTGACCTTAAGTCGGCCAATAAAGCGTACAAAAGTATTAGGACGAATGAAAACATAACTTTGGTTATATACAAACGCAGATATTATTGTAAGGCCAAACGCCGAGCGAAGGCAAAATATATAATAAATCATAAAACATTATTACACGAAGCAGCCAAAACCCAGCCAAAAAAGTTTCGGGAATTTATAAGAAAAGCCAGAAAGAAAGGTAATATTAAAAATAATATTCCTGATGGGGGATTTTTTAAACATTTTAAAGATTTATTTTCTTCAGATGATATATATTCAAGTGAGGATGTTGAGAACTATTTAAGAACAAGTAATTATGACGCTATAATTGAACAGTTAGATTGTGAGATTAGCATTGACGAGGTTAAAAAGCTATAGCAATGTTAAAAAGACAAAAAAGTCCTGGGACGGACTCGTTGACCTCGGAAATGTTTATAGAAGGGAGCGTTATTCTATCACCAACTTTATATAAACTTTTTAATCATATATATAATAGCGAAATTTATCCAGATAGCTGGACAAATGGTATACTTGTCCCTGTACAAAAAAAAGGTAACAAAAATGAGGTGAATAATTACCGTGGTATTATGCTTACAAGTATTTCTTCTAATATATTTTCTCAAGTTCTAGACAGTCGACTACGTAAATGGGCAGAAACAAATAATTTATTGTCAGATAACCAGTTTGGTTTCAGACAAAATAAAAGTACAATTGATTGTGTTTTTATCCTTAATTCGATTATTAATAAAGTCATTTCCGGTGAAAAGAAAAAACTATATTGTGCTTTTATAGACTTTAAGAAAGCATTTGATTTGATATACAGAAATGGGATATGGTTTAAATTAATAATGATGGGCGTTTCATCAAAGTTTGTTAAGATGCTTCAAGCTATGTATGAATCTATTAAATCATGCGTGAAAGTAAATGGTACATTAACTGAACATTTCGATAGTTATATTGGGGTGGAGCAAGGGGAGCCATTGTCTCCTTTATTGTTTATTTTATTTATCAACGACTTATCAGAGTCTCTTTTTGATGATACAGTAGACATGATAACGTTAAATGAGCTGCAAATCTTTTTGTTAATGTTTGCAGACGACACAATTTTATTTTCATATTCAGCAGATGGGTTTCAATTTTTACTTAATAAACTTAAAACTTATTGTTTCAAATGGAATATTACTGTCAATACTAGTAAAACCGTTGAAATGGTCTTAAAACAGGTAACTAGGATGGAAAATACACGTTTTTACTACAATAACATTGAATTAAACAGTACTAAAACATTTACATATCTAGGTTTAACATTCTCATCAAATGAGAAGATGTTTCAGGCACAAAAGTCTTTGAGTGAACAAGCAATGAAAGCTTTATTTTCGCTAAATTCACTTTTTGATGTAATCCCATTAAATATAAGCGAACAGTTAAAGTTGTTTGATTCAATGATTCTTCCAATTTTAAATTATGGTTCAGAAGTATGGGGCTTTCATAAGGCACCAGATTTAGAAAGAGTACATATTAAATTTTTAAAACAAATCCTAAACGTAAGATCACAAACCACAAATGCAACTGTATACGGTGAACTCTGTAGAGTAACATTAGACATCTTACGTAAAGAACGAATTATAAAATATTGGTTTAAATTATTAAATCCCCAAATTCACTCATGTATTAAGTGTTACAGGACCAAGTACTAAATAACATCAACGATGTTAACTGTTGGGCTTATCAAGTAAAGACTGTCTTATGTAATATATATTTTAACTATCTTTGGAATAACCCGGATGTTACTAATATACAAATAACACGCGTTGTTGAACGCCTATATGATCAATATTTGCATAATTGGTATTCAACACTTCAAGAATCTCCAAAATTATCTACATACAATATCATTAAAAATGATTTCTCGTTTGAAAAATATGTTGATAGTGAAACAATTAATAAACATAGATTGTCGTTAACTATATTTAGATGTTCTGCACACAACTTAGCTATCGAGGAAGGAAGGCATAGGAATGTCTCTAGAGAGAATAGGTTGTGTACTTTTTGTAATATGAATGTCATTGAAAATGAATATCACTTTCTTCTAGCATGTCCTTATTATAGAGAATTAAGAAACATGTGCATACCAAGATATTATTGCAGCTGGCCAAATATGCATAAGTTTAAATCTCTGGTTGGCACGAAACAAATTAATCTTTTAAAAAGTTTAGCAAAATATATTTATCTGGAAAACCAGAAAAGAGAACAAAGTATTATTTTGGAATAACGGTATAGTTATAAATAATAAGCCTTAATAATTATATGTTAACATGGTATGCTAATTGAATAGATTACCTCATGCCGTGTATAGTACTATTCCACTATCCGTTAATGATCGTCAATTAGAAAACAAGTAATCCATTTAAATTATTTGCTATAGAATTGTAACACATATCCTGCACCGAAATAATCCGTTTTATGTTCACACTTGATATATGAATGACCATTGACTAGACTAGTTGACGCATGCACATGTCGCACGGGACATTCATGATTTTAAATCGTACAGGTAAAAGTACTTATACTCGGCGGTTACGAAAAAGGCCAAGTACAACAAAATAAATGAGCAGTAAACTGAAATAGTTTCTGTGTGTAAAAAATATATATATTTGCATCTGTTTTGAAGAAACACCATTATGCGAACGATGTAATGTTATTAAAAGGAATAGTGTTATTTTTTTTATTAAATATTTAAATAAGGATCTATTTACAGTATAGTACTACTATACTTAACATTAAATTAATTACGTTTATCTATTGTTTTTACTATATTATTAAGAAATATGCATAACAAGTAATTATTCAGAAGTATGTCATTACTGTAGTTTCCATTATATGAATTATGTGAATGTATCTTTATTACTAATGGAACTATATGTATATATTATAATCTGTCAAAAACCGTTTAATTACTGATACCTGTTATCATTCTCTTCTCATAGTATATGTGTGTAACTGTTACCGCCAAATGTATTGGCGATGAACATGTATATATGTTTGAGCCTGAATAAAAACTGAAACTGAAACTGAAACTGATTTACAAATCTACTGAATAAAGCGATACAGTGCAATGTAACGTCATTATGTTCTTTATGTCTTTGTACCTTGGTTCGCGTGAATGGTTAACCTAGTGGCGTAAACATGTAAAGAAATAACGTTACGGAATGAATGTAGTCATACTAAACACGTGTTTCTGTAAACGTTTTATTCAAACACAGCATTACTGAGTAAATGTAACAATGAGTGTGTTTTACCTGTGGAAGTGCTCCTTCAATACTTCAATACTTCGCGTACAAACGACGCCCAGTCCTCTGCGGTAGTCTTGTACGCCACGCCTGAGAACTTGCTACATTGGTACAGAGAGTTCGTATCTAGGTAGCACTTGACAAATATCATTATATCATGAATGGTCTGCTTAGATATTTGAAAGAACGAATTTCGCCGATTACTGGCTTCGCGCGAGTTCACCTTAATACACCGAAAAGAAACACCATCAATTCACCTGTTGCGTTGTTTAGGTGCCATTGTGCCCGTACAAACCGATGTAAGTTCTTTACCGTGCACGTGTTCTTTCCCTTCTTTGAAACACGGCATAGTTTCCGATAGAAGGAAGCACCGCTGTATCCTGTTGCATAAAAAGGTGAAAAAAAATCCACGGATTATCCCAATCTGTAAACTATACCTTCAACATTGTCAATCTTCCTACTCCTGTAATTGCCGGCTGTGCCGTGAACACTATCCTGGCTGCCTTCTTCCATGACAAGCGTTAGAGTGGAAGTAACGTATAACGTTTGCACATAATATAAGCATCGGTGGGGGTTGGTGTAGGGTGACATGTATTTTCCCTTACCAGTGTATTGCAGTAATGCCAATAAAGGCCCCATACTTACCCCTTTTGTGCACAGCTGCATTTCAAACGCTCACGACGTCCACTAAACCGATTTCACACCTGTGAGATGCGGAGAAATGATGTCTATCGCTTCCAGAAAGTATTCATTTATCAAGCAGTCACCCACAAAAGCCTTGTTGTTTTTTTTGAGAGATTTACCCATCATTATTACTTCAGAGATAGTAATTTCTCTGTCCAGTTCATCAAAATTGCAATTTAAATCATTAAAATCGTGTTCCTCACAAAAAGTTTCGGACTCATCACTGTGAAGTGACGATATATCCTGCGATAATTCTGAAAAATATTTAAAAAACGTCTCTAAGGAAATATTTCCATGAGTACCCTTCTTTTTACGACAAAATAATTTCCAAAATTCCTTTGGTTTAGCATGTCTCAAATTTTCAATATCGCGCATTTTCTTCAACTCATAAGCGCGCCACTTTTTCTTTATCAAATCCTTAAAACGTAGTTTGTTCTCATGTAATTCAATTCTATGCTCTACTGATTTACAATAATTATATTTTGATAACGCTGATAAGTAAATACGCTTAGCTTCAACGCATCGAACCAAGTCGCTTTTGTATGGATTGTTTCTGAAAAACGCACGCACTCACGGTCAATTATAGTTTTAGAAAATAGTGGGTCCGCGACCTCCCTAAAAATGTGTACAAATCCCTTAATAGAGTTATTCAAGCACTCCCTATCATTTAGGTTATTATTAATATTCAACGAAATATTGTTAAAATCTGTTAATCTTCGGATTAAACCACTGCGAAATGTATCACGAAGCTTATCGTCATATTTAATTGTGATTCTTTCCGTAGGCTGAAAGTCATGCTTATAAGTATTGCATTTAACAATAAATGATAACGGTGCATGATCGGACCATTCATTGAATGGTTCAACTTTAAACTCCCTTACTCGTGCGAAATCGCATTCTTTTAATACCAAGTAATCAATTACACTCGCACCGTTACGGCTCATATATGTGAACGGCCCTATAGAATGATCATTACTTAGCCTACCGTTAGCCAATCTCAAGGAAGTTGATTTACACAAATCAAGGAGCGTGTCGACACGTCTTGCACATTACAAACAGTATCCATAGAATTACGACATAATGGATAATCCGGCATGTAATCATTATCGTCAGTATCGCTCACTATTCCATCGCACACAATATAGTCTTTTTTGACACCTTTAACTACACGCGCATTCCAATCACCAACAATTAAGGTAGCTCCCTGGTTATCGAAATAATTAACATCATCTTGTAAGATTTGAAACAGATCTACTTGTGCAACATTATGCAGGTGAATCTTAACCCCAGACATAAACTCCACATAAATAAATGTCACTATCAGTTTGAAAAAAATCTTAACGAGTTTCAGCCATATAATAGTATCATAGTGATTTCTCACAATTTGTATTCCATTTTTTATATTGTTTTTACAATAAATAACGGTCCCACCACTACATCGCTTAGCATTTCTATGTTGGAATTTACGACAAAAATTGTAACACTTATATCCATCAAAATCAGTCTTACTGTTTTTGTTGCTCCACGTTTCATATAAAAACACTATGTCATGTTTTTTCTAAAATGTTAACAAAATCTGGATTTCTCTTTTAGCCTGTGTCAGCCCATTGCAGTTCCACGAAATCACTTTCAGCTCACCCTCTGCGCCTTCCTATAAACCATCAGTCTCCACCGGTCTGCCATTCACATACAACGTATCGTAACTAATCCAAGATATTTTGCCACTGTTTTTCGGCTCTTTTATCAACGGTACCAGTTTCCGTCGTTTTAACGCGATTTCTCTGGGGAATTGTTCCGTAATGTTAAATTCTGTGCCGCCTAAGTTACTCCTCAATTTTGCTACGATTCTTCGGTTAGGAAACAACTCACTTTTCTGGCCCATTCTATGAATAGCTCAAATATAAACGATTCAGCTATGTTAGCAAAATGAGATTGTTTCTCATTGATTGGGATTGCACATATAAAAGATCTCCCTTTAAAGTGGCATTGTCTTTTTCCATTTGTGTTATTTTGTCTTGCGCTAGGCCTAGAGCAAACTTAATGGATTCCGTCTTATCCTCGACTTTATTTATTTTATCGCTAGTTTTATTACATTGATCATGCATAAATGCCCACATCTTCTTAATTTCAGCATCAAAGTATCTACCTTTTTTTTCAAGAACATCCAGTGTCTTCAGTCTCCTATCTATCTCGCCTATCCTATTGTTCATTTGCTTAAGATAGTCCATTCACTTACGTGCAACGCCTCGGGCGATCCGCCATATTTTTCTGATTTGCTTTGTGTCTGATCTGTCCCATTGTCACTACTTTTTTACCTCTATTCCTTCGATTTGTTTCTCCTCATTTGATCCTAAACATAGTCTATAATTTCACATGTACCACAATATAAAATATCACGAGTTTTATATCCAAACCTCGTACAAAATTGTAAATTTTCACAGAGCGCCAAAAAAAAACACGTCTTCACACATTCACCTGTCACACATTGCCCCCAGAATCTATCTATAGCTCTGTAAAAGCATGTGTTAAAGTGGATGGATCTTTAAGTGATAGCTTTGATAGTTACATGGGTGTAAAGCAAGGCGAGGTTTTATCTCCCCTGCTCTTTATTATGTTTATCAATGACATGTCAGCCTCACTGTATGATGAAACTGCAAATATCATATCATTAGAAGAATTACAAGTATTTTTATTACTATTTGCTGATGATACTGTACTATTCCCAAGAACTGCTGACGGTTTACAACTTTTGCTAAATAAGCTAAGCATGTATTGTGATAAATGGAATATTACTGTTAATATTGATAAAACTTTATACATGACATTTAAACAAGGTAATCATGTGAACAATATTGATATGTATTATAAGAATTCTAAATTAAAACAAGTTAAACAGTTTACGTATCTAGGTATAACTCTTGCATCAACGGGCTATTTTTTCAATGTCAAAAACATCTAGAAGCAATAAAGCACTATTTTCTTTAAATTCTCCTTTTAGGGAAGTTTCACTGAATGTTACAGAGAAATTAAAAATATTTGATGCTATGATATCTCCTATCTTAAATTACGGTTCTGAAGTCTGGGGTTGACATAAGGCACCTGATATCGAAAGAATTCATCTTAAATTCTAAAGCAAGTTCTAAGAGTTAAATATCAGACCCCAAATGCTACAGTATATGGTGAACTGTACTATTGATTTTATGAATATTGAGTTCTGCTCAACCCGGGGCTAAATGGCGTGAGCGGTAGCTAGCATATTTCACTACCGCTCATGAACAGTCTCAGTTAAACCGAGACTGCAATATTTCATATGTTTCGTGCCTGGCCGTCTCCAAAGGTCCATTATCATACTCTTTTTTGAAGAGTACCATTAAATATAATTCGAAAAGAAAGGATGCTTAAATACTGGTTTAAGATTATTAAGTCCCCTAATTCATTGATTCTCAAAATATTTCATGCACAAAGTCAAGACGACAATGTTTATTCTACTTGATGACTTAAGTATGGAATAAGTATGACATCACTAATTTACAGTTGACGAGTGTTATTGGAAGGTTATATGATCAGCATATGCGAAACTGGTATGCACATTTACGAAGTTCTTCAAAATTAGACACATATACTTTAATCTAGTACGGAAAGACAGTAGTGGATAAAGATTCATGAACGGGACGTTGAATTTGGTATTACATAAGTTGCTATCTCTTGGATGAATACTAATATGTACATATAAATCTGGTAACTATGGAGAGAACTGTAACTAATGTTGTAATAACTTGTAGTTCAATCCACTTGCATATGTTTCTATGAATATTGTGATGTTGAATTGATGTATTGTAACATATCTGCAATAAAATATTATTAAACTAAATATAAATCTGGTGTTAACGCCTACGTCACATTTACCGCGCATGCGCAGACAATTTTAGAGACATTTTGAGGACGCCATTGTTATATATATCGTGAGCATTTCGATTGCGGATATTAAACGAATTGCATTAGAGCAGTATGGGACGGGTACCAGACCGATTTGGCTGCCGATTGAAACAAAATTTGACGGTTGTAAACAGAAGAGGAAATGTAGCTTCCATCGAATTAACTGGTTAGGAAAACAATTAGCATTCATTATCTTCGGTGACGACTAAATGATCCGAGGTCTCGTTTCGTACGCAACTGCCGTTAGAGTTGTTGTTTACAGAGTGACTGTGTTTAGACACGGGGTCTTCAGACTAAAAATTTTGACCAGTTTTTCAACGTTTCGATGACGATTTCTCAGTACTGTATTGAGCGATATTAAAATATATACCAATGTTGGACACCTTGAACACTTGGGTATAGAAGGCATGTAGAGTTAAATGATTTGCTCTTTTAATTAAAACAATATTCAGCATAGACTGAACTTAGTGAGAATGACCTGTATGCCAAGTGATTACCCTTGTATGAAGTTCTATTCTATGATATGGGTGCTGGACTCAGATGTCTTCCCAACTCATGTAGGACACTTTTGTTCAATTTCAACTGGTATTTAGCGACAAAGCACATGAGCCGGACCCCTGTGGTCGCGACTGACTGTCAGTCGTGATGAACTTGGAAATGCAGAATGTGTGTGTACAGTTTTGAAATTCTGGTTATAATTGGCCGGTTTAGGGAAAGTTTGATGTGATTGGTGTGTGTATGAAGAATTATTTTACCAATGTGATGTATAAACTTGTGATCTAGGCCAACTGATGTTGTTGTTTTTTGTGTGAGTACGCATGCGCGTCCGGCGATTCTGTCAGTTTAGGAAGCCGGCATTGTTTTTGTCGTGTTTGAGGAAGTATTCAAGGCTGTTTCAGTTGAGGTGAAAGGTAAGTAGATGTGATATTCTGTTATTGTGACGGTTGTAAATTAGTAATGCGAAGAGAAGTTCGGGTACCTGTGAAGATTGTTTGTTTTGTTAGTTTTATGCGAGTGTGCATGCGTCAAGTAAGTAGCGTTTGATCTGTCACTCATGTTGTTGTGGAAGATCTGTCACTCACGTTTGTTTTGGAAGCCATCTTGGAAGCTGCAGTGCTTTTGTATCATATGGTTGTATTCGAGGAAGTGTTAAAGAAGATTTCACTTGATTGCCATTGTAAGTAGATGTGGAATTGGTAAGGAGAATATATATGGATAATGCATTTGAGAAATGGCTGTGAAATATTTAAGCTTGCTAGGCTAGTGCATAACATTTTCGACAGGAGGGTTGTTCTAATACTCCTATGCCTATGGCTATGTGTTGAGGCTTTGTGTAATTGCCTGAAGGTATGAGGTGTGTTGATGCAGTAAAGGGGGTCACGTGCTCCTGAATACACACAGCTTTTGTTATGTCTGGCAGAGTATATGATAAGTGTCAAGTAAACAAAAGATGATTGGGGAGTTAGTAATTAAAGTTTGGTTTATTGCCCAATTTGTTCATGAGTAAAGGAGAGCGGTATCGTTGATTGATGTTTGTCATGGGGAGAATGACGGGTTTTAATTGATAATTCATTTCAATGTTTATCATGTATTAGTAGAATGAGTTTATGCGCACCTGTGTTATTCTAAGTATTCGGATATGCACAGGTACGTGTTTTGTCTTGTGCACTGCAATAGCAGCAATTGGACAGGGAACTAGAATTTTCCTTTATGATTATCCACTTATTGTGTGTCAGACTGGAAAAATAACCCAAAGCAGAGAATGATGGGCTGCTGTTAATGTCTATAAAGGGGAGATAATTATATCAAATATTCTCTCCTTTCAGCAGGCCTCGCACTAGTCCTAGCAGTGTTGGTGAAGCCAGTTGATTTTGTTGAAAAAAGCGATTCCCTCCAGCGAGAACTTGTTGAAACCGTGCCACCTGACTTAGGTATGTTGCAAGTGATTCAATTTTGTTGCTTATATATATATATTTCATGTGTTCATGTTGTTTTGCCTCTTTGTGTGCCAGGGGCACAAATTCACAGTCGGCCGTGGCGAGTAAAAAATGGTATGTGCGGCCAAAATTTGAATTCCATGCGGCCATGTGGCAATCAAAAATATTCAATAAAAGAAAATGAAAATGGGTAATCATTGGACACAAGCATTAAAATCTCGAGGAAATTGCCGGATAGATTTTGCTTTTGTGCTGTGAACTACATACTTTTGGCCAGAAAACAAACGGAAACCCTTAACAAAATAACAACGAAGCAAGTGTTTTCTTGTATTTTCCCAATTTCGCTAAATAGTTGTGACTATTTACTGCATTTAGTCGTTTAATAAACTATGTAAGAACAATTGTCTTGTTGTTCTGTTTCCTAGTAAAACGTTTCTCGGACGATTGGTTAATGGAGTTCCCTCGTCTGGATTCCAATTTCTCCCGTCGAAACGAGCGGCAAATCAACAAGCCCAACGGTTCTTGGATATTGGGCAAGCCTGCCAGGCATTTTAGCATTGTCGGGATTGTGCTAATTTTGTCCACTGCTTTGCGCTTCGACTGTTAATTTAAACTTAGATATCCATGAGTACATGTAACATTTGCTGGGTGTTCTTGGATATTGGGCAAGCCTGTCAGGCATTTTACCAGTCTCGGGATTGTGCTAATTGCGACGGCTGCTTTGCGCTTCGAATGTTAATTTAAACTTAGATGTCCATGAGTACAAGTAACATTTGCTGGTATGTTATCAAATTTTCAACAGACAAGGCAGTGTTTATTTTACTCATGATCATAAATTTGTGTTGTAAATTGAAGGGGATATCATTCGGTTTGACTTCTGGTTCTTTGGTATTATAAAATGCGGCACCTTTTGATTGCTAAAATGCGGTTATTTTAGAAATCATCAATAATAAGGCTGTGAATGATGTTGATAGAAAAGGTGTCATACATTAATTATAAAAGTGTATGTCAACATGAAATATTTCTTACACAATAAGACATTGATTTACAAATATCTGATATGTTTTACTGCTTTAATACAATAATTTACATACGCAGTTGTGATCATTTATAAAACAAGTCAGTTACACTACTATTTATAAGTAAATACATAACTTGCACTTAGAAGCCTTAATTTTTTGTGTGGCTGTACATGTTACACAAACGGATAATAAGTCAGACTCGTGCAAGTGTAAACAAACTTTGAGTTGTCGAATGCAAGATTTGTTTGTTTGATTTTGTCTTTGTTTAAAAAAAAACAGTTCCATAGATTAAAAATACCTTCATCAGCTCTAAAGGTTTTACAGAGTTTTCTTTCACACACTGGTAACATTTAGTTAGTATACGTATATGTAAATATGCTTTACGGTAACCCTCTGAATAAAGTGCCACACGCTTGCTGTTTCTACGGTAGCTAACTCAACATGCAGAAAGAATGGACTAGTAACTTTTGACAGGGTGACTAGTCCCGGACTAGGGACTAAAAAAAACATTTGTACAGCCCTGTATGCATTTGAGAAATGGCTGTGAAATATTTCAGCTTGCTAGGCTAGGGCATAACATTTTCGACAGGAGGGTTGTCCTAATACTCCTATGCCTATGGCTATGTATTGAGGCTTTGTGTAATTGCCTGAAGGTATGAGGTCTGTTGATGCAGTAAAGGGGGTCACGTGCTCCTGAATACACACAGCTTTTGTTATGTCTTGCAGAGTATATGCTAAGTGTCAAGTAAACAAAAGATGATTGGGGAGTTAGTAATTAAAGTTTGGTTTATTGCCCAATTTGTTCATGAGTAAAGGAGAGCGGTATGTTGATTGATGTTTGTCATGGGGAGAATGACGGGTTTTAATTGATAATTCATTTCAATGTTTATCATGTATTAGTAGAATGAGTTTATGCGCACCTGTGTTATTCTAAGTATTCGGATATGCACAGGTACGTGTTTTGTCTTGTGCACTGCAATAGCAGCAATTGGACAGGGAACTAGATTTTTCCTTTATGATTATCCACTTATTGTGTGTCAGACTGAAAAAATAACCCAAAGCAGAGAATGTTGGGCTGCTGTTAATGTCTATAAAGGGGAGATAATTATATCAAATATTCTCTCCTTTCAGCAGGCCTCGCACTAGTCCTAGCAGTGTTGGTGAAGCCAGTTGATTTTGTTGAAAAAAGCGGTTCCCTCCAGCGAGAACTTGTTGAAACCGTGCCACCTGACTTAGGTATGTTGCAAGTGATTCAGTTTTTTTGCTTATATATATATATTTCATGTGTTCATGTTGTTTTGCCTCTTTGTGTGCCAGAGGCACAAATTCGCAGTCTGCCGTGGCGAGTAAAAAATGGTCTGTGCGGCCAAAATTTGAATTCCATGCGGCCATGTGGCAATCAAAAATATTCAATAATAGAAAATGAAAATGGGTAATCATTGGACACAAGCATTAAATTTCGAGGAAATTGCCGGATAGATTTTGCTTTTGTGCTGTGAACTACATACTTTTGGCCAGAAAACAAACGGAAACCCTTAACAAAATAACAACGAAGCAAGTGTTTTCTTGTATTTTTCCAATTTCGCTAAATAGTTGTGACTATTTACTGCATTTAATCGTTTAATAAACTATGTAAGAACAATTGTCTTGTTGTTCTGTTTCCTAGTAAAACGTTTCTCGGACGATTGGTTAATGGAGTTCCCTCGTCTGGATTCCAATTTCTCCCGTCGAAACGAGCGGCAAATCAACAAGCTCAACGGTTCTTGGATATTGGGTAAGCCTGGCAGGCATTTTAGCATTGTCGGGATTGTGCTAATTTTGTCCACTGCATTGCGCTTCGACTGTTAATTTAAAGTTAGATATCCATTAGTACATGTAACATTTGTTAGGTGTTCTTGGATATTGGGCAAGCCTGTAAGGCATTTTACCAGTCTCGGGATTGTGCTAATTTCGACGGCTGCTTTGCGCTTCGAATGTTAATTTAAACTTAGATGTCCATGAGTACAAGTAACATTTGCTGGTATGTTATCAACTTTTCAACAGACAAGGCAGTGTTTATTTTACACATGATCATAAATTTGTGTTGTAAATTGAAGGGGTTATCATTCGGTTTGACTTCTGGTTCTTTGGTATTCTAAAATGCGGCGCCTTTTGATTGCTAAAATGCGGTTATTTTAGAAATCATCAATAATAAGGCTGTGAATGATGTTGATAAAAAAGGTGTCATACATTAATTATAAAAGTGTATGTCAACATGAAATATTTCTCACACAATAATTTATAAAACAAGTCAGTAACACAGTAACCGTCCTTAACACTACTATTTATAAGTAAATACATAACTTGCACTTAGAAGCCTTAATTTTTTGTGTGGCTGTACATGTTACACAAACGGATAATAAGTCAGACTTGTGCAAGTGTAAACAAACTTTGAGTTGTCGAATGCAAGATTTGTTTGTTTGATTTTGTCTTTGTTTTAAAATAAACAGTTCCATAGATTAAAAATACCTTCATCAGCTCTAAAGGTTTTACAGAGTTTTCTTTCACACACTGGTAACATTTAGTTAGTATACGTATATGTAAATATGCTTTACGGTAACCCTCTGAATAAAGTGCCACACGCTTGCTGTTTCTACGGTAGCTAACTCAACATGCAGAAAGAATGCATTATGTAATAACATTTCTGACAGTAGTCAGTGCAGTCAATTTTGAAAAGTGTGGGATAAACAGGTGTCAATGTCATGGAATAGATAGTTGCTGTCATACGTGTACACATGCATAGTTTTGGCTCGCGCAAGCCTGAGGTATATTAGGGAAGTTTGCATACTGCGTCTTCAACTGCAGAAGTAGCATGTATATCGCGAAATATCGGGAGGCGTTTCATGAAAGTAATGTGTTACTGGAACAGGCTGACGTCATAGCAATCCATTTCCGTTTCGATCCGGCCATTCATCCATTTTGTTTTCTTTTGTGCAGCAAGAGTGCTCCAGTTAGAAGTAAACAATTTATCGTAAGTAGAATATGTGCAAGTTTACACTCTCCACTGTCATACGTGTCAATAAAGTTAGCACACATTTTTAGTTTATGAATGTTTTGTGTTGTCACGGATTGATCTACATGAAATTAGTCTTGATTATGTTCGACGCCTGATAATTTTGTAAACAAGCAAGCGTCGCAGATGATCTAGACTACGTATTTGTTATTCATTCTGCATGTTTAAAAATTCGAGTGAACAATTGGAAGGTTGTGTATGCATAAACATTCCCTGACTTTTCTAGTCGTCGTTTGCATATTTGGTAATTTGTAGTATCTAAACTAAAAGAAGAACAAAATACCTAGACGCAGACGTGAGAATCATTCAAACCCTGTGTATACTGAATGTGTCTAGGATATTTGTGTATGACTCATGTTGCAGGAGACTTCCAGACATATTTTTCTTGAATGTTTATCTTTCGAAACATCTTGTGCTCTTTTGTTTCCATATGATTTTGGAAACTTAACCCTGCGGTCGCCAAGTGTTAAGCATACTTGACTCGAGTCCCAGAAATCACGTGTATGATTTCCATTGGGGTCACATCCCGGATTTCTCAAACAAACTCCCGCAGTATCTTACTTGGGCATGGTACTGTGAATATAGGTCATCCTTCGGAGGGATGTTAAGTAGTCTGTCCAGTGTACAGGGAGAACTGTACCCTGTGCAATATCTCTCTGAACTTCTATGTCAAGCAGTGATACAAAACCAGGGCCCTATATGAATTATATAGAGATTATTTAACTGCTGGGATCGATTATAGGGAAATCTTTCACAAGAGGTATGCGTGTAGTTTTTTTCACGAACGGGCGCATGCGTGTGAGTAAAAAAAACAAAGCACATCTACCATCTAGTAAAGGATTACCCATAGTCGATTCCAGCAGTTAAATAATCTATTTATTACATTTTAAATTACGTTTTTGCAAACAAATATTCGCTTTATTGAACGTTATTGGCGGATGATGTTGACGTCGGCAACACTTTATTGACGTCGTGACTGAACGTCGCAACGTTAGTTATTATTGTGTTCTGAGTTAGTTATTAATATTTAGCGATAATGAATATTCTTGCACTGAGTTCAAACACCTGCGCCTCTTTTAGCCATGTTGACATACAGAGAAAGTTGAGTGCTTCGGTGATGCCGAATAATTAAAAATAGACTAGACTGAATACAACATTTTTGTTCCTGAAGGATTTACTTTCGAGTGAAAAAAATAAACTTGATAACCAGTCACATTTAGCCAATCTCAATGTCTCGCTTATTTGAGAATTGACTGGAAACGGCGATGCATTCCATTTGATATTGGCCGTCTTCACGGTAATGGATAAAATATGATATGCTGACAAAAACGGTTATTTTGCGTTATTAATTTGTTAAAAATAATTGGTACGCACCAATAAAATAATTTAATTGTGTATTTAGCCTAATTTAGTGAGTTTTAACTGGGAATTTACGCAAATACGTTGCTTATCTGTAGCTCTGTTCTGTGACGTTTTATGTCATAGAACTATACCAAGCCTAGTTGCATTGCCATTGTTGTGTGTACTGGTTAATGATATGGAGTTCTTTAAAGTTTTAATACACAAACTTTGTCACATTTCTGTTCTCTTGATGATTAGTGCCATGTGTAGTTGTGCATGTCATTGTTGTGTTCCAGTTGAATGACTTTTGGCGGTGTTATGCCCCATTAAAGGACATAATATCATGCTTCTCATACCGGGAAAAAGTTCAGAACTTTGTAAAAATTGTATTTAATTTAATGTAATTTTAATTTTTAAAAATTGTAAAGACTGAAATTTAAAAAAAGACAGAATGAATGCATGCATATATTATGAGAAAATACAAAAATGCAGACTCTTTTCACCATTTAGTATTTTCATTAAATGCATTTCAATATGCTAACATGCAGCGAAATAAAATAAATAGCAATATATACTCAACAAAAAAAGAAACTTTACCCATACATGTAGACACAATGAAAATATATTTTGTTTGGTCTTATATGTTAATACCTTTGTTAAAAGGCCAGCACTGTCATGAAAACAATTTTCCTTGAATCAAACTTGTGAGCACAGTTATTCCCCTTGTTTTGGTTTAATTAAACAGCATTTCCGGGTCTTGTGGTTTAAACTTTGATTAATTTTAACACAGTTTTGTTCTATTAAAAAAACAGAAGATAACCCCAGCACCAAAAAGACGGAGAAAGTAAGCTGACCTGTTCACTCACGTTTGCGCCATACAGCTTTCAAGAATGAATATTTTCAGATTACCTCCCTTTATAATACAAATATAGTGATTTCTCAATTTGAATAAAACATGTTTTAGCAGAACACACTAACTCTGGTTTTTGATGATTATTAATATTGATCAGAATGATTGAGTGATAAGTATAAAATTATGAAATTATATCTAGATTGGTGTACAAAGTGTAACAAAATCAACCTATGCAAATCACAGCTTAAAATGCGGAAGTTTCTTTTTTTGTTCAGTATATTTAAAAAATGTAAGGCTAAACTGAGGCATGTACAAGTTCAACTAACACGAGTTCCAAAGAATCTAGAAAGACCGCGCTGCAAATTCAGAAATGCTACATACACCATTATTTTGAGTAATCGCACCTTTTGTATTGTTTCATGTTGATTGAACCATAAAATGAACCCAATTCAGAAACTGCCGATTAAACTGGAAAATCAAAACAAACGGTGGCATACAATCGAGGGGCAACTTGAAAATAAAAATAAATGAAATGGCGAATATGGAGGCTGAAATGAAAGAAATTAGCAAGTTAAAACAGGAAATGACCAACCAAAACTCTAAAATAAACAAAATTGAAACTGAAATGACGTCACTGAAAAGCAAAGTCGTTGAATATGACCAGACAATACACGGATATAGCGACATTTGCGATGATATGCTGTCAGCAAACGCACAAACAGACACAGCTGTCATAAATCTACTTGAAAAAGTAAACATTCTCGAAAATAATCAAAATGACATAAAGTGTAAACAATCCGAAACCGAGGATAAATTAATTGACGTACAATGGCGGAGCATGGGAGAAAATCTAATTTTCACAGGGATACCTGAGTCACACTTGGCATCTGGTCAGTACGAGAATTGTGAAGACATAATCAAACAATTTATTCAGTCCGAAATGCACATAACAAAAGACATCGAGTTTGACCGCGTTCACAGACTGGGTAGATATAATCGTGAACATAAATTTCCCCGACCAATAATTGCTAAATTTAACAGTTACAAGGACAAGGAGCACGTGAGACAACAAGCACCAAAAACGTTAATCGGGACACAGTTCAGAATAAAGGAGCACTACCCAATTGAAATTGAAAATAAGAGGAAAGATTTGTACCAAGAGGCAAAACTAGCTCGAATGGACAAAAGAAACAATGTAAAACTAGTGCGTGATAAGCTCTTCATAAATAGAAAACAATTTATCCCAGAAACCACTAATCAACAATGCAATGTGCAACAAGTAACCGAAACAAGGCGGTATATAAAACCAGTGTATAAAAAACAAAAATGACCAGCAGCAGCATTACCAACAACAACACCAAATAAGCCAGGGTCACCATAGACAAGAACCACAACAACGTCAACAACAACAAGAACAAGGTGAACAACGCCGCATGGAAAGACAGACATTATTGCAACAAGTACAACAAATACAACAACAACAACGACAGCAGCAGCAGCAGCATATGACAGAAATTCAAGGAACACAAAATCGCACGTTACCAGAACACAACCACTCATGGTCGATATCAAAGGACAAAATCCACCAAACTCCAAGAGGTAACGCAATACCTACCTGGAACATGTTTTCGCCGTTAATAGAAGGCAGCACCGAAACACCAGTTACGTCAACACCCATAAATGGAAAGAAGAAGGCTACTTCACCCGTGAATAACAGTGTTTCACCTAAGAAACAAAAAGAAGATAACAACAATAGTGTTTTCCTTCCAGATAACCAAAACGAAAAAACAACAAGACTTACAGTTAGCGAAGTCGCGATTTCGATGGCAGTACCTTTAAACGGGACACTACCCTTAATAGCTGATTGCGCTCCGCTCCTAAATGGACCTATTATACATACCGGCACGAGCGCTAGCAGTATAATTGACACTGAAATGTCGGTCATCTCGCCAAATGTAAGTCAGGAGTAGGGGTCCGTGGGAGACGACTATTGTTCATCAAACAAAGGCCATTGTATTACTGTCGTAGCAAAATCGACCGATACAAGTGTTATAAACAGCACGGGACATTATGCTTTTGATAATCCCCATTCAAATAAGAGTGATCTTTCCCCGAGACTAGACACTACTTTTAATTTAAAATTGTTATCGTTAAATGTGTGTGGACTTGTATCGAAAATGAGATGCCCTGATTTTTTAGAATTGATAAAACGATATGACATAATTGGCATACAGGAAAGTAAAACAGATGATATAGATACGATAGAAATTCCTGGTTATGACATATTTTTTAATAATAGAAGCCGTATTTCTAAACGTAGATCGGGTGGAATTGTGTTAATTGTTAAACATGTTATACTTCCATTTGTTAAAATTGACCATTCAAAAACAAGCAAATTTGTTCTATGGTTTACAATCTCAAAACATATTTATTCAAGTCAAAATAATGTAGATATTAAATGTGGCATTATTTATATACCACCAAATGGCTCGCGATTTGTAAATGATGACCCCTTTATTGAACTCCAAGAGGAAATATTAAGATATTGCACTGACTCTAGTAATATGCTTTTATTTGGAGATTTTAACTCAAGAACAGGGAGCCTGTGTGACTTTACAAAAGTTGATAAGCACATTTCAGATTTATATGGTCTTGAGATTATACAAGATGAAAGTGATAAGGCCTTTGGCTGTTTTGAAAAATCAATGCTTCCACTTATTAGAAATAATTTAGACAAAACACTGAATTCATTTGGTTACAAACTGTTAGATTTGTGTAAAAATAATAATTTGTTTATTTTAAATGGTAGGTATGGAAATGAAGCTATTAAACCAAAGTTTACCTGTAAAAATAAAAGCACTATTGACTATTTTATATCAACTTCGTGTGTTATAGAGAATGTTTGTGATTTTGAAGTACTAGATTTTTCCTCATTATACTCTGATGTACACTGTCCCGTCTCGATTTCACTGCACAATTGTAAAGACACCAGTCGTATAAGAGATAACTGTGTAAACAATGAACCGGTTTTGAAAAAGCCTAAGATATGGGACTCTGACAAACCTGAACAATTTATTGAACATTTTGATATAATATGTGTATCGGAGATTGAGACAAACGTTAATAGAATGATCGACAAGAACGCTATAACAAAACATGATATCAATGAAATTGTTAATAGTATAAGTCAACTTTTTGAAACGTGTTCTGAAAAAGCATTTGGATATTCAACTTATTCTAAAGAATTTAAACAGAACAATGAATATAAAACCCCTTGGTTTGATCGCCCCTGTAAGATTGCAAGAAACCTGTATCATAAAACGAGAAATCTATATAATAAATACAAAAAAGAGTATTATAAAACTTTACTGAAAACAGTTAGTAAACAATATAAAAATACATTATCTCTAAGTTATAGATGCTTCAGGAACGATACAATCGTAGCAATTAGGGGCTTAAAAAGATCTGACCCTAAGCAATTTTGGAAAGTGATAAATTCAAAAGTCAAGAAAACAAACGTCTCAGCGCCGATTGACGACTTATGTACATTTTTTAAAGACTCAAAAAGAAGAGTGGATCCTCCAGACACTATGACTCCAATGGAATGTAGAGAAGATCACCTTCTACCTAGCCAAAATCGTAACGCAAGTAACACTAATGCCAATTATACTGATTTATCTAAACAAACTTACACTGATCCCCAACTTGCATATGACCATAATATAAATTCACCTCAATATCAAGAAATAAATGAAGAGATCAATCAGCCTATAACTGAAGATGAACTAAGGTCAGCTGTGCGAGACCTGCGTAATAGCAAATCCTCGGGACTTGATAACATAGTAAATGAACAGTTAAAAGTCACAATACATATAATGTTACCAATATATGTAAAACTGTTTAATTGCATCTTTGATAAGGGAATTATTCCAGAAAACTGGACCATTGGCGTTATCAAACCAATTTTTAAAAATAAAGGCGACCCTAAATTGCCAGAAAATTATAGACCTATTACACTTCTAAGCTGCTTTGGGAAAATATTTACGTCCATTTTGAATTCAAGACTTAATAAATATGCAGAAAAATATAACATTATTAAATCATCGCAGGCAGGATTTAGGAAACATCACTCCACGATAGATAACTTATTTATTATAAACTGTCTTCTAGATATTGTTAAATCAAGTAAGAAAAAAATGTATTGCTGTTTTATTGACTTTAAGCAGGCATTTGACACAGTATGGAGAGAAGGTTTATGGATAAAACTTTTAAATGAAGGAATCAATGGGAAATGTTTTAATCTCATTCGTAACATGTATGCTGAAATAAAATCTAAAGTAATGACCAGTGAAGGTAGCACTGAATTTTTTGAATGTAATAATGGAGTTCGTCAAGGCGAAAACTTATCCCCTTTTCTATTTTCCATATTTGTAAACGATCTTGAGGCATACCTGAGCGCTAAAGTAAATGGGATTAGTTGTAAGGCCAGAAACGATGATTTTTATATATATTTGCAACTGTTTGTACTTCTTTATGCTGATGATACTGTGCTGTTTAGTGATGATGAAAAGGATTTACAAAACGCCCTAAATGCCTTTGACACATATTGTACTAAATGGAACTTAACGGTTAATATTTTGAAAACTAAAGTAGTTATTTTCAGTCAAGGAAAACCTAAAAAGAATGTCAAGTTTATATTTCGGAATAAAGAAATAGAAATTGTCAAGGAATATAAATATCTAGGATTATTTTTGGCCTGGAGTGGGGCATATACAGTTGCAAAAAAACATATTGCAGAACAAGGAAATAAATCTCTATTTGCACTTCTAAAGCGACTAAGATTCCTAAATTTGCCTGTTGACATACAAATAGAGCTATTTGATAAAATGGTAAAACCAGTCTTACTAAATGGATCCGAACTATGGGGTTTTGGTAATATTGGTATTATTGAACGAGTACAACTTAAATTCTATAAATATGCATTCAGTTTAAAAAGTTCAACACCCTCCTCAATGATATATGGAGAACTAGGTGTAATGCCTCTACATGTCGAGATCCAAACTCGAACTGTTTCTTTCTGGACAAAATTAATTGAAAATAATGAAAATGAAAAACTGTCCACTTTGTTATACTCGGTCATGTTTGTACTTTATGATACTAAACAAATACAGTCCACGTGGATTGATAATGTTAAACACTTAATTTGCTCGTCAGGTTATTCAGGTGTCTGGAACTCGCAAACATTTATAAATGCTAAATGGCTGGTTAAGTCATTAAATCAAAAATTCAAAGACGTTTTTATACAAAAATGGCTATCAACCGTTAATATATCATCATCTAGCAGTATCTATAGAATCTTTAAAAATTGTTTTCAAAAAAGCAATTACTTGTCTATTCTTTCTACATATTTTTCCAGGCAAGTTTTGAAATTTCGCACAAGAAATCATAGACTACCTATCGAAACAGGTAGATGGCATAGTAAACCCCTCAACGAAAGACTCTGTATGCTATGTGATTCTCAAGAAGTAGGAGATAAATACCATTATCTGCTTGTTTGTAAACACTTTAAAGAAGAAAGAAAAACACATATACATTCATACATTTTTAAACGGCCAAATATAATTAAATTCGAGGAAGTGATGAATACAAATAATGAACAAAAACTTAAGAAGTTAAGTGTGTTTATAGATATTGTCTTGAAAAGTGTAAAAACCTAGATATAATACGACGGTGTTGAAGTTACAAATTATGCCAAGAGTAACCACAGTATTATACGTTTGTCGCTAAAGTACAAATACTTGGTAATTGGTAGCTATTGATGTAAACTTTTATAATTATGTATATGCTAAATGATTGAATTATTATGTTACACTATAGCTCTTTTCTCGTTGTCTGATATGTAAACTAACATATTATTATTTTAACAATAACAACAATGTAGAAGATATGCTTACCAACAAAGTAATCCAACTAATAAGTATCGAGGTATCCATATGTGTCAATGATCGTTATTTCAATTTAAATGAAATATGTTAAATTGCCCATTCCAGTTTCATTTATCCAAAGATGTTCTGAATTACCCACTTAATCCGGTTATGAATATTTCAACTTTGTGATGACCTATCAAATAGACATTGTCAGTGTGTGCAAGTAATTGAAAAGGTCACTCCATGCTGCATGCTTTTTTAATGATATTTATGTACTCAACACATGACTATGGATAATTGAAACTGGCATACACGAGGCAAAAGGGAATGCTCCAAATGAATATTGTAAAGATGTATGATTTATTTATAGTTTACGATTTGATGTAATTCAAATGAATATTGTAGGAGTTATTTGTATGTGTTCGCATGGTCAGTACATATTGTTAACGATGCTATAGAAAATATCATATCCTTGTTGTTCGACGTCTATTTACAACAAAATCTATAAATCATAATGTAAAAATAACGCACGATAAATGTACCTATTTCAAGGGATAAACTTAATCTGAAAGTTGTTCTCCCACTTTTTAGGCACTATATAACGGTGCTCAAATTTAGATAATATACAACTGTTAACTTATTTGGTAGTAATATATATATATATTTTTTTTATATATTTACCTGTTTGTTTTTTGTCATAAATATGAAAGAACTTGTGTAACTTTATATTATCATAAACTATCATGAATTATCTCTTTATCTGTTCTGTCGCTTACTCGCCATAATGATTGTTAAATATGATGTATTTCTATATATCCATTGCTGTTTACATATGTAAATCTTGGAATAAACATTTTTGAATTGAATTGAATGAATTGAACACCGGTTCACACTTGCCATTGTTCCAGTTTACGCTACCATGTGTACAACTAATTAGTACGCACTTAAAGGGACACATGGCAATCTTGCAGTATTTGAAATGGGTGTCACAATTTATATATCCAGTATCATTTTTACTTTTACCCTGGTTACATTTAAATAAACAAATTTTAAGTATTCACTATTTCGTCTTACTATACTATAAGTTTTAATATATTACTGGTGCAATAATATAAAAAATAATAATATGCAAAAACAAATGGCTTAATACAATTCTTACAATTAACATTAATGATAAAAACTAACGTGGCGCTGCTAGTTTTTGAAAACTCAAGATTGCCATGTGTTCCTTTAACACTTATCAGTGATCGTAAAGTTCAAAAACACAGACGGGCTGAGTATCTCTGGCTAATTCGTAAGCAAACATTTTCAAATTTTCTGTTTTGATCAGCCATTTTGGCCGCTAGAGGGCGCCACATTATTTGATGTTTTACCCGGCTCGATCACGCAGTTAAATCTGTGAATAATGTCACAACTTTATATGACAGATAATGTTGAGCGCGGGGACACAAACAAGTTGATTGACAGCAAGAGTAACAGTGGGCGGAGTCTTATTGCACCGACAATTTGGTTTTTAATAAACGCTGGTTTTCAATAAACGCTGACATAATTAGTTTATCAATCTAAATTGATTGTCTCTAATTAGCTAAAACACTCAGCGGGAAAGTGGCTTATAAACAGTGAAAGACTTTGTAAATTAGAATTCGGGATTTTCCGAGATCTTTTAGACAAAATCAGTCGCAAATTTGGATTCGCCAGACCACCGATGTCTGGCGAATTTGTTGTGTATTTCTTACGGTTTTCATTTGCCAGTTCAGGTTACTTTTCGGCTATGGCGATTTGGCGAATGGCCTAGTAAGCCCATAAAAATTAACCATTGGTATTCGTGAACAATCGTAAAGATGTGTTAATGCTCTGATCAATGAAATGTGAACCCCAAATTGTACTTTTGCTTTAATGCTTGTCCAGACCGTATTTTCAATACTATAACACTAAGTCTAGCAAACTTGGTATTTAGATACATCTTGGGATAGCGATGTGTCTCGTACCAGAATAATGTAATTGTGACCTCTGTCATAGAAAATGCTTGTCCGGACCATATTTTCAATACAATAACACTTAGAAATACCAAACTTGGTATGTTGATACGTCTTGGGATAGCGGTGTGTCGCATCACAAAATAAGGTCACTGTGAACTCTGTCATACCCCAAACATTGTGAGAAGCATCAGTATGAAGTGGAACTGCGCATATACATGAAGTCATGGGTTATGCGTTTGCAAGGGTATTAATAACCTTCTGTGATAGTTATGGCTTCCCCACACAAAGTCTGGAGGGGAGCCATATTGATTTTGTGCTGTCTGTCTGTGTCACAAATGATGTTCAATCAATAACTAGAGAATGGTTGGACCTATGGTCCTCGAATTTAGAGGGACTATTAGATGACCCCTATTGATTTTGGGGTCACTAGGTCAATGGTCAAGGTCGCGGTGACATTGACTATCAAAACGATTCGAATCAATAACTAGAGAATGGTTTGACCTAGGATCTTCAAACTTGGAAGGATGGTTGGTCATGACCAGTAGATGACCCCTATTGATTTTGGGGTCACTTGGTCAAAGGTCAAGGTCGCGGTGACATTGACTATCAAAACACTATCCGATCAATAACTACACAATGGTTGGACCTAGGGTCCTTAAACTTGGAAGGATGGTTGGTCATGACCAGTAAATGACTCCTATTGATTTTGGAGTCACTAGGTCAAAGGTTAAGGTCGCAGCGACATTGACTATCAAAACGATATCCGATCAATAACTACACAATGGTTAGACGTAGGGTCCTCAAACTTGGAAGGATGGTTGGTCATGACCAGTAGATGACCCCTATTGATTTTGGGGTCACTAGGTAAAGGTCAAGATCGTGGTGACATTGACTATCAAATCGATGTTTACTAGGTCAAGGTCGCGGTGACATTGACTATTGACTATCAAACGATGTCCGATCAATAACTAGAGAATGGTTGGACCTAGGGTTCTCAAACGTGTAAGGATGGTTGGTCATGACCAGCAGATGACCCCTATTGATATCAAAACGATCCCCAATCAATAACAAAACAATGTCCAATCAATAACTAGAGAATGGTTGGACCTAGGGTCCTCAAACTTGGAAGGATGGTTGACCAATAAATATTACTGATTCAGGTTGTAGATACAGTCACAGGGATATTGAATATCAAAACGATCTCAGATCAATGAGAACGGTTGGACCTAGAGTCGTCAATTATGTCTGTTCGGGCGAGTTTCGGAGCCATACGTTTTTGTCCCATGGACAATAACAATTTCCAGTTTTAGTTTGACATTCTTTTGATCTACATCTTTATTAATTTCACTTAGTTTTGTACACTCTTTTTGTGATGTCTGGGCGATCTCTGTAGTGTAAGGTAACACACTTTTCTTTCGAGAAAAGAGATTCAAGTCCAAGTCTTGGCAGGGACCTGACACACTGAGTTGTACATACAATTATTTTTTTCCACATCAGTAATGTTGTTTTTGTATATTAAACATATTTTTCAACAAAATACCTATTTTCATTTGTCACTTTCCGCCAAATCTACAACATCTCATGCACCCCACTTAAAGGGATGCACAGCAATCTTCATTTCAGATTTTGTAGTGTCCCTTCACTTCTTCAGTTCCCTACCAATTATTCAATCATGACCGTTAAAACTAGGTAGTAATACTCATCCTTACGGCAGGTTGTCACACGGTTATTCTTCCGTAAATCACCTCATCAACGACTAAGCCAGTGCCCTTCAATTAATAAATTATTGCTCCCCACAACAAAGTGTGGTCGGGGCGCCATCTTCATTTTGACCCCTATTGATTTTGGTGTCACCAGGTCAAAGGTCACATCCGGGCTAACATTGACTATCCAAACGGTGTCCGATCAATAACTACAGAATGGTTGGCAGAAGGGTACCCAAACATAGGCGGATGGTTGCTCATGACCAGTTGATGGCCCCTATTGATTTTGGGGTCACTAGGTCAAAGGTCAAGGTCGTGTTGACATTAACTATCGAAACGATGTCCGATCAATAACTACAGAATGGTTGGACCTAGGGCCCCCAAACTTGGAAGAACGCTTTACCATTACAACTAGATGACACCTATTCATTTTGGGGTCCATACATCAAAGTTCAAGGTCGCGGTCACATTCGCTATCTAAAGATGTCCGACCAATAACTACACAACGGTTGGTCCTACGGTCCTCAACCTTGAAAGGATGGTTGGTCATGACCAGTAGATAACCTGTTCTTATCTCCACTGATCAGAGATCAGCAGAGAGATCAGCAGAGCTTATGCCGTGGTGCGGTGTCCGTCTGTCTGTATGTAACCTTTTATTTGTAGCGACTACCACGTCTAAAAATAGATTTTTAAAAAATAAATTTGTAGCGACTACTTCTTGAAAACTATAAGAGATATTGATACGGGACTTCTTTTAAAATTATTAGCATGACATGATGGTTATCCGAGTAGAACATTATTTTGATTCGACTTATAACATGGCTGCCAGTGTTGCTCTTGATGTCCAATTGATCTTAGGAAAATTTCAGGTCAGCCGGAAATTCAAGATGGCCGCCATGGCTAAAAATAGATTTTGCAAAATACAAGTTTGTAGCGACTACTTCTTGAAAACTATAAGTGATATTGATATGGGACTTTTTCTGAAAAATGATACAGCATGACATGATGTTGGTCCTTGTCAAAAATCGTTCTAATTCGATGTTAAACATAGCTGTCAGTGGCCATCTTTGTTTACATAGATTTATATAATGAAAACTTGTAGCCACTACTCCTCTGAAACCTGAAACTACTAAACGGATTTTCATGAAACTTCACAGGAATGTTGCTCTTCATGTCAAATTGATCCTAGCAAAATTTCAGATCGGCCAGAAATTCAAGATGGCTGCCACAGTTAAAAATAGATTTAAAAAACATAAGTTTGTAGTGACTACTTCTTGAAAACTATAAGTGATATCGATATGTGACTTTTTCTAAAATGATCAGCATGACATGATGGTTATTCGAGTCGAACATTATTTTGATACGACGTTAAACATGGCTGCCAGTGACCATCTTTGTTTACATAGAGTTATATCATGAACATTTGTAGCGACTACTCCTCTGAAACTACTTCATGGATTTTCATGAAACTTCACATGAATGTTGCTCTTCATGTCTAAATGATCTTAGCAAAATTTCAGGTCGGCCGGAAATTCAAGATGGCCGCCATGGCTAAAAATACATTTTTAAAAAAAAGTTTGTAGCGACTACTTCTTGAAAACTATAAGAGATATTGATATGGGACTTTTTCTAAAATGATCAGCATGGCATGATGGTTATAGGAGTCGAACATCATTTTGATTCAATGTTAAACATGGCTGTCAGCGGCCATCTTTGTTTACATAGAGTTATATAATGAAAACTTGTAGCGACTACTTCTCTGAAACTACTTGACGGATTTTCATGAAACTTCACAGGAAAGCTGCTCTTGATGTCTAATTGATCCAAGCAAAATTTCAGGTCGGCCAGAAATTCGAGATGGCCGCTACGGCTAAAAATAGATTTTCAAAAAGCAAGTTTGTATCGACTACTTCCTGAAATCAAAATCAATCAGTAGAGCTTCAAGGTCATTGACCTCTTGTTATTTTCCGGTCACTAGGTCGAAGGTCAAGGTTGCGTTGCCCTTCACTATCAATACGATGTCCTATCAACAACTACAAACTTGATGGATCTAGGTCCTACAACTTGAAAGGATGAATGGTTGCTCATGACCAGTACATGACCCTTGTCCTTATTCATTTAAAGGTCAAGGTGCCGGTGACCTTCACTATCAAAACGATCCCTGATCCAGAACATCTACATGCAGTCCGTACTTCCCATGGTATAATATATGTGTTATACCTTTTCTTGTTTAAAGCGATTACTGTATTGAAAAATGTATGCAATGAATTCAAATTGAGAAACACAGAATAGCGTTATCAAGATTTAGACGCTCTGCTCATAAGCTAGCTATCGAAGAGGGGCGTTTCAGGGGATTAGAACGAGAGCAGCGTATTTGTAATTTTTGTAAGATGAAATCCATTGAAATCGAGTACCACTTTTATTAGTATGCCCCTATTATCGGAAAATACGAAAAGGATGTTTACCGCGATATTATTGCAGCTGGCCCAATATAAACAAGTTTAAGTCATTGTTAAAATCACAGCAGACTGCAGTGTTGAAAAAACTAGTAATGTACATATATTTAGCAAATGACAAATGTGAAAAAAGTGTAAATAATTAATAGTCTTACTTTTTGTATACTTACTATGTAAATCAATGTATAGCAATGTCAAATCTAGAATAAAGAACTTAAACACATTAAGTGATAGTTATTCATGTAGTGTAGGAGTCAGACAAGGTGAAAGCTTGTCACATTTTTTATTTAGTCTTTATCTGAATGATATTGAAGACATTTTTTAGATCAAAGGGTGTTGAAGGTATCGATATAGGAACCATTAAGATATGCTTGCTTTTATACGCAGATGATATTATTTTGTTCTCAAAAAGTACAGAGGGTCTTCAGGATTCCTTAAATGTTTTAGCAGATTATTGTGATAGATGGAAATTGACGATGAATTTAGATAAAACTAAGGTAATGATTTTCAAAAGGGGAGGAAGACCGACTCAAAATTTGCATTTTCATTACAAAGATGGTGAACTGGAAATAGTAAATAAATTTAAGTATTTAGGGGTGCTTTTTATCTTGGGTGCTTCATATAACGAAAATGAAAAAATGTTAGCTGGTCAAGCCTTAAAAGCTATTTTTAAAATACATATTTGTATAAATTTACCGATGTGCCTCCTAAACATACTCTTGATCTTTTTGATAAATTGATTTTGCCCATTCTTAGTAATTCATCAGAAGTTTGGGGATTTAATAAAGGTTTGCAAATAGAAAGGACTTATTTAAGCTTTTGTAAACGATTATTAGGGGTTAAGATATCGGCTCAAAACAGTTTTGTGTACGGAGACATAGGTAGATGTAGCCTAGATACCTATCGCTCATATAATATTATAAAGTATTGGCTGAAAATTGTTACAAGCTCAGAAACAAAATATATTAATCACGTGTATAGAAGCCTTAAACTCAGTGCAGAGACTAATACAAGAAAAACAAATTGGGTTTCTCAAGTAAAGTTACTATTGTCTAAATTAGGTTTCTACGAAGTCTGGCTTGCTCAAGGGGTGGGCGATATACAGTTATTCCTTAAACATATGAAACTAAGAATTAAAGATATATGGCTGCAAATTTTAACGGTGGTTTACAAGACTCAAGCAGAGCTTTATTTTATAGAAATATAGTTGATTTTGGTTTTAATAAATACTTAGATGTAGTAGACATACGCAAATACAGAATGGCCCTGTCTCGTTTAAGAATTTCTTCGCATAGGCTAGCAGTAGAATCTGGAAGATGGCGAAAACCCATCTGTGTACCATTTGATGAACGAAAATGCACATTTTGTCAAGTCTTAGAAGACGAGTACCATTTTGTCATCGAATGTCAAGCTTATCAGGAGTTACGTACTAAATATATTAAAAAATATTATTGGGAACATCCAAATTGTTTTGCATTTTTGAAATTAATAAAAAGTGAAAACGCTACTGAGATAAGAAATCTAGCAATCTATGTATACAAAGCATTTGAAAAACGATACAAGATGCTTAGAGTTTAAATTTTGAATATGTTAGGTAGAGAATATTATCAATATTTGTTATAGGATATATGTTGAACATATATGCCAGTCACGCAGTCTCTTCCTGGCACAAGTGCGTGCAAGGAACTCAAACACTAACACAAATTTAACTTTCAGTAAGATATAATGCCATTTGTTATTATAACTATGTACCTGAATAGACTGTTATTTATATAAATCATTATATCTACTATTGTATGCCATCTTACCATGCCACAATTGTATATGACTCTTGCTAGGGTTATTGCATAATAAAGAATCTTCTTCTATATCATTTTGTATATCCATTTTGTTTAAACAGGTACATATCAGTTAAAACATATCTTTTGCAAATAAAAACAAACAAAAATTAAAACACACACACTAAAACATAATAAAACTAAATAGTTTTGCTGTATTAATGTATGTAATCCTGTTTCCGTAGAAATTAATAAATTCAGTTGTTTCAGAAGAGGTAACTGTAAATCGCTGTCAGAAATACATTTGCACAAGGAAATTGAGAGAAGAGAATATCTATAGGTAACTGTAAATCGCTGTTAGAAATACATTTGCACAAGGAAATTGAGATTATTAGTTTGGTGGTTGGGTGGGTGTGTATACTCTATTATCAGTTACTTCTCTGCCATGCTTTAGTAAATCTCAAATGCAAGAAACTCATCGGGACTTCAAAAATCGTTGTCATCTGTCAGTGTTTTTGATCACCTGAGCCGAAGGCTCAATGTGATGTTTTGGAATCACTCTTCGTCCGTCGTCCGTCTGTTGTCTGTCCGTCGTCCGTTGTTTGTTTTTTGAGTGATGTTATACAACTGTGGGGCATGGAACGACCCAAAATATATTGTGAAGAAAAGTACTGCCAGAAATGGAGACAACACCTGGCATCGCAGAGAAATCATGCCAAAGTGTGTTGTTGAACAGTGTAGACAGTGGTTACCAAATCCGTATGGACAACCTCATATATGCCATAGGTGGAATGAATGAATGAATGAATGAATGGTGTTTAACGGCACGTCGACACATAAATAGGTCATATTGTGCGCAAAAAATTATGAAAATGAAGTATTAATTAAAAATTAATGTAAATATATAAAGATACATTAATTTTTAATTAATACTTCATTTTCATATTTTTTTGCGCACAATATGACCTATTTATGTGTCGACGTGCCGTAAAACACCATTCATTCATTCATTCATTCCACCTATGGCATATATGAGGTTGTCCATACGGATTTGGTAACCACTGTCTACACTGTTCAACAACACACTTTGGAACTAATATTAGTATATGGTGCAGTAAAATTATCACTTCTAGTTCGTGTATTGTTGTTTGTTTTCTGATATTAATAATAACAACAAGAGAATCGGTAGAACCGATGGATGCATCCCGAAAGTTACACAGAAAAAAGTAATGTTTAGTGCGAGTGCTTCCTTATTCAAAATGAATCCTTACGGAACTCTATTATGCTCCGGATAAGATTTTTCAAAAAAGGGAGATAATTAAAAAAGTAGTGAAGCTAGAGTTATGGTTCCTATGAATTGTCCTAATCATTCACACAAACTTTAACCAAGCATACTTTTGAGTTATGCTCCGGACAAAAAGTTTGACGCACGGACGCTCACACGGACGGACGGGTAAGCGGCGACCATATGCTCCCCATAATAAACAATCTAGTGTTTTTAGTTACAATATATTTTATATCGAAAACTAAGGTAATAGTAAATGCAAAGAAAAAAACTGTGATGGGGCCTCAGTATAATGTCTCTGTGGTAATCAGTCAGCGAGAAGTAAGCAGTTAAAAAGCATGCTATCCATGATTTTTCAACGACTACATTCAGTTGGGAAATGTTTCTTTAATTGTTCATCAATTTAAATATGACTATATTGATAAACAATGGGATGTTCCATTTACATGTGTATATACTCATATCTTGTTCATTTGTTATTTACTGTTTTTTTTCAGCAGCAAAATACTAATGCATGATACTAAATTACTGCATATCAAAAGCATATTTCAAATGCGTACGTTGTATACTTGACTCATATCAAGTTCATTTACAACATACTCTTCTCATTGTATTGAAATGTATTGAATTGTATCCGCCTGTATTGTATTGGCGAAAAACATTGTAATGTTTGTGCCGAATAAAGAATTGAATTGGTTATTCCAGTTTTGTCTGAATTGTTCAATTAGTGTTCGTTTATTGAGTTTTCTAACAGATGTTTGACGACGTGTGGATTGGGTCAGCCAACTTTGCTTACTTTTCTAAGGAAATCATTATGTGCTTTCTCAATTATGTCTAGATATATTTTCGTACCCCCATATTTCGGAAACATATGCTAAGATAGGAACAATTGTGTGATCAAATAATTCCATAGTGAGGTCAATAGGTAGATCAAGAGCATTCGTTTTCATAAAAAGAAGGTGCATTGCTTTTCTTGCTTGTTTGACAACATATATTCTGGCTGTCAGAAATGATCCGTTGCTTGTGAAAACGTACCGAGGTATTTATATTTGTCGGTATATCGTCTGCTCTGATTGCATAAACACTTTTGCAAGCTTCTAGTCGATGTGTTTTCTTACAAATAAATTATAACACGTATACAACTGGGTACATAGGATTTGGTTAAATACTTGGAATAAATGCAGCTTTCGGTGTTTTTTATTCTAAAATATGACAATTAAAATTATTTTGGCATCATGCTTTACTATCACTACCACTACAAATGCGTTTGCAAAAGAAATTTTCGAAATATTTAATGTAAACGCTGAATTACAGTTACTTGAATTTCAAACGATAGTCAATTAAAAGGGAGGTTAAATTAAAATGATCCATTTTTCATTTTATTAAAGACGGAACAGCAGCAAAAAATGGGTGAAACTTTTTTTTCTTTTCTATTATTTCCTACCAATTTTAAGAAGTTTATACCTTCAAGAGGACTTCGATTCATATAATGTGTTTTATCAGCACGTTTCATGTTTACATATAAAGGGAGAGTAACTCTCATATTATGTGTTTTATCAGCACGTTTCATGTTTACATATAAAGGGAGAGTAACTCTCATATTATGTGTTTTATCAGCACGTTTCGTGTTTACATATAAAGGGAGAGTAACTCTCATATTATGTGTTTTATCAGCACGTTTCGTGTTTACATATAAAGGGAGAGTAACTCTCATATTATGTGTTTTATCAGCACGTTTCGTGTTTACATATAAAGGGAGAGTAACTCTCATATTATGTGTTTTGTGTTTTATCAGCACGTTTCGTGTTTACATATAAAGGGAGAGTAACTCTCATATTATGTGTTTTATCAGAACGTTTCATGTTTACATATAAAGGGAGAGTAACTCTCATATTATGTGTTTTATCAGAACGTTTCGTGTTTACATATAAAGGGAGAGTAACTCTCATATTATGTGTTTTATCAGCACGTTTCGTGTTTACATATAAAGGGAGAGTAACTCTCATATTATGTGTTTTATCAGCACGTTTCGTGTTTACATATAAAGGGAGAGTAACTCTCATATTATGTGTTTTATCAGCACGTTTCGTGTTTACATATAAAGGGAGAGTAACTCTCATATTATGTGTTTTATCAGCACGTTTCGTGTTTACATATAAAGGGAAAGTAACTCTCACATTATGTGTTTTATCAGCACGTTTCATGTTTACATATAAAGGGAGAGTAACTCTCATATTATGTGTTTTATCAGAACGTTTCATGTTTACATATAAAGGGAGAGTAACTCTCATATTATGTGTTTTATCAGCACGTTTCGTGGTTACATATAAAGGGAGAGTAACTCTCATTTTATGTGTTTTATCAGCACGTTTCGTGTTTACATATAAAGGGAGAGTAACTCTCATATTATGTGTTTTATCAGCACGTTTCGTGTTTACATATAAAGGGAGAGTAACTCTCATATTATGTGTTTTATCAGCACGTATCGTGTTTACATATAAATGGAGAGTAACTCTCATATTATGTGTTTTATCAGCACGTTTCGTGGTTACATATAAAGGGAGAGTAACTCTCATATTATGTGTTTTATCAGCACGTTTCGTGGTTACATATAAAGGGAGAGTAACTCTCATATTATGTGTTTTATCAGCACATTTCATGTTTACATATAAAGGGAGAGTAACTCTCATATCAGTGTTTTATCAGCACATTTCATGTTTACATATAAAGGGAGAGTAACTCTCAACAGATTTAACACTTCAACAAAAAATAAATATTTTACAAACTATTGGTCAAAACAAGATACTTATCACACAACTATTCTAAAATATATTTAAAACAAGAACATTAATTAAGTGAGTAATAATTATACCTACATGTATACTGAACTGCCTGTGCGTATTGCATCCGAAATTGACAGCTTAGTCAAGACTTAACACATATAAAATTTATATATATCTTCATTATATCTCATTGAAATAAAAAAATCGACTTATGAGCTGATTAGAATAAGTACTGATAAGGGTAATCCTTTGGAAACAACAAACACAATCAAAAGAATAAAGTAGCAGACTTGGTTGGTGAAAAGAAGCAAACAATTACAATTAGTGTACCCTGTGCTTATTATCCTATTTATTATTTTGATTATACATACATTACGGTTGATTATACCATTGATTTAGGGGATTAGGGTTTACGTTTATGTTTAAGCTAGAAAGGCCTTAAACATTGTCGTAGTTAGTTGTACGCGTCTTATCGGGGTAGTAAGTAGCTTACTATCAAGAGACGTGCTATTGTTAACCGAATAAAACAGCTTATTTTGTTCTTTAATATGTTTACCGTCGCAAATGTCAGCACACATTATCTGGTATTTTTGCATTTCTTACGAATCTACTTGGACTACATTTAAACAAAAACAAAAACAATAGAAGCGGAATTTGCTTATTCTTTCCCAAACAACGAACTAATCATGATTAGAGGGCGACAAACCAAAAAAACTCTGTGTATTTTTGGATTTATTGTCATATGTCTGACAACGGTGTTTTATTTGTTGCACACACATCGTCGAACTGACGAAAATATGATCGACTACGTGTCAATAATTTCAAATCGGGATTTTCTGGTGAAAGACGTAAAACGGATATTGTTCTGGAGGACACCAGCAGACGAGAATATGAGCAGCATGGAAGGAGAAATAAATTGTATGAAACAATGCCCGGCAAAGTGTGTTGTAACTGATGACAAAAACGACATTGCCGAAAGCGACGCCGTCAGTTTTCAACTCACTTCTCTGTGGCCAGATAACTGGAATGTTGGAACCAGTGAAACAATCAAATTTCCCACGTACCGCCGCCCCGATCAGATATGGGTTGTTACAAACATGGAACCGCCGGCGAACATGTTTGGTGATATAAAAGTGTTTAATGGACTGTTCAACTGGACTATGTGGTACCGGTCGGATGCCACGATGATAATACCATATGGTAACCCGTATGCTTTTACTAAGACCGAAGCTGCCAAAGCTACTGAAGAGTTCAAAAGTCGTAATTTTTACCGAGAAAAAACAATTAGAAATTACAGGCAAAATAAGTAATTGCAATGATTTTTATGGGAGATATAAAACTATTAATGATTTACAGAAATATGTTAATGTCGATATGTTTGGGAAATGTTACAATAACGTGTGTGGCGATCCGTTGGAACACCATTCTTGTGATCGGATAACTCGAAAGTATAAATTCTACCTTGGATTTGAAAATTCAAATTGTAAGGATTACGTAACTGAGAAATATTGGTCGGCGATAGAGAGGGAACAAATTCCAATCGTTAATTGGAATCACGTGAACCCATCTCTGGTCATACCGAATTCTTACATCAACATTCACGATTTCAAAGATATAAAGTCATTGGCGGAATACATAAAAATTGTTAGTCAAAATGAAACGCTGTACAACAGTTACTTTGAATGGAAAAGAATGTTTAAAATGTCGACTGACTCATCGAAATGTCTGGCGTGCAAATTATGTCGAGCTTTACACGATCCAAAGAGGCCCGCTCAAGTTATATCAAACCTGGACGACTGGGTGCGGAATGACACGTGTGAAAAAGTAGAGGTATTTATGTTGTGTTGTATATTATGGACAATATTATGTTAGTGGCTTTTACTATCAAGTTTATTAGGCGACGCTTATGACCCTATCATGTTGCAACACACTGTTGTGCTGAACCCATTTACAGTTCGCCACTATTCGTTCTTCTTTGATTGTGGGATGACCGGACATATTTTGGACCATATAATGGTTTGTTTGTTTGTTTTTATGGCGTTTTACGTCATTTTCAACACATGTAAGGTTCTATATGACGGTCGATTTTTTTGTGGTGGAGGCAGACCACCCATGTTTCCTTGATAGAACCAGAACTGTATACATCCCGTCATCCGTAAGAATGGACACTTCCTCATTTACAAGTCGAGCTCCCAGTGGGATTCTGACCCTATGATGACGTCTACCTAAATCCTTACAGGACGGTAGCGTCTGATGTTTGTCTTTCATCTTGTCCTGTAATACCCTTAACGGTTTATTATCTTGTTGCTCTAGCTTCTGCCAAGTCATTGAGTACTTCTATGCTTTTTTATATTATATATACATGATCATTTATGCGTTTTACTTATATTGCCTATTGATGCTGCCTTCTTTGTTAGAGATTATTACCTGGCGGGGATATCTTTATTTATACTGTCCCGTTTATTGGGATGACAATAGGTAAAAATGAGGTTTTGTGCACCCTGGAACCTGGTTTAAACCACCAGCGGCCTTTTTTTTGCCATTGACCGTTACAAGGCGGTAGCTCTACTGTCAACCCTTTTGTGTTTGTGATGTCTTTTTTTGCCCTTTAAACGTCTTTACAATTGTTCTTTGTTTGTGTGTGTTTGTGGTTGACTGTCGTCCTTGAATGCTACTTTTCCTGTTCGATTTTTATATCTGCTTTTAGAAAAAAAGTAACAACAAGGCTCTGTCGAGCTATTTTGCGTATAGTTAACTAGTTTATTTTTTAAACAAAATATTAAGGGTGACGTAAACGACGCCATATTGCTTTCCTTCATGACGTGTTTTAAAGTATGACGCCAGATAACGTTAAGACTAATATAAGAATGTCTCATGGATGTCCGGTGAAGATCGGGAATTCCAAAACGAGGTATAATTGTTTTTATCGGAACCGAGACTGCCGAGGTTCGGATTAAAACAGTTATACCGAGGGTTGGAATTTCCATATCTGAACCGGATACACATGATTGATTCTTTTTTCTTGGAATATTACTTAAATTCTGCGCACTGACGTCGCCAACTACTAACGTTTTACATGTTTCTTTACAGAATGACGTCATGCAATTGTCATTGTTGACATCAGCGCGCGACTTTTATCTTCCTCCCCCCATGTGTAAGCCATGTGTAAGATCAGGGTTTCCATCACCCATGTAAAACGTGGATAACCATATCCGGTATGCAAGAAATGCCGAGGAATCCCGCGTTGATTTGGCTTTATCAATCAGCACCCGATATTAAAGCAATGTTTATTAGGTCACCACTTTATCAATCAGCACCCGATATTAAAGCAATGTTTATTAGGTCACCACTTTATCAATCAGCACCCGATATTAAAGCAATGTTTATTAGGTCACCACTTTATCAATCAGCATCAGATATTAAAGCAATGTTTATTAGGTCACCACTTTATCAATCAGCACCAGATATTAAAGCAATGTTTATTAGGTCACCACTTTATCAATCAGCACCAGATATTAAGGCAATGTTTATTAGGTCACCACGTTATCAATCAGTACCAGATATTAAAGCAATGTTTATTAGGTCACCACTTTATCAATCAGCACCAGATATTAAAGCAATGTTTATTAGGTCAACACTTTATCAGGAAGAAAAACGCATTATATGTCGTTTTGTTAAATTTAAACAGCTCTAAAAGTCGAGCTAAAATGGCGAATTATATTATTTCAGTTTTATTTAGAAATAGTGTGCCGTTGATTTAGCTATGAATTCGGCTGTAATCCATGCGTTGACAGTACACACATAGTTATTTGGACATATAACAACAATTTTCTTTTCGTAATTTTAATCTCATGAACACCATTTTTTTCCTGTTGGAAAATAGTATTGTTTAATTTCAAATAAACATAGAAGCATGGTACTCATTATTTGTACTTAGGTTTTATTTTTATATTTTAAAAACAATAAAGAACACTCAAGAAATGTTGTGTTTATGTGTTTATAACAGCTGAAACATTAACTTTTTTCTCTTCATAAAACTAAAGTATAAAGTATGATCTAGCTATAGCCTGGATCATAATATTCAATATAACAATGCTATTCAAAGTAAAACAATCTGGGCCTCATGTGGCATGTTAGTGGTAAATAAGAAAGTTTAATGCCTTTTCAATATTCACGTAGCGTTTGGAAATAGGTCCCTGACATAAATACTATTGTTATGTGTCTTAAGAGGATAAAGCCGTGAATATCACTATTGTGCGATAATCGGCTTTACGTTATTTGGTTGGTTACATTTAATCCGGATTAATTGCTTAAAGTAGCTATCCCGTCAACAACAGCCAAATTTTACAACACATGCACACCGTTTCTAAACATAACATAACATAACATAATTTTATTCAGCATTAAACCATTACAATAGTTTATAGCCTACAAAATGAATAATATAATCTTTCTCCCATTCATGGTGACATTATGCAAATAAATATAAATATCTGTTCATTCCAATTATTTTCAAGGAGGAATGTAAATATTATATATTTTCTGACATCTTTCGTTCATAAATACTTATACCCGGAAAATGGTATTGTACAAGTTGTTATACAATCAATGCGTTAATTATTACAATCCGCTTTTTAGAGGCATAATATAGGTATTTGCTTAACTGTTCCAGTAAGTGTTTAGATTGCTTCGACATGATAGTATCAAATTTATTAAGTGTTGGCCATCTACAGAAGAATCTTGGCAAATACTTTGTTCTCAGTTCCGCATAAAACGGACAAACAAGCAAAAAATGATACTCACTCTCTATAGCTCTCATATTACAATATATACACAATCTCTCAATCCGCTCAACATTAGTATATCTCCCCGTCTCGATAGGTATTTGCAGAAATTCTAAATTTCGTTAAGGCAATACGAAATTTAGGTGTCGCTATAATATTTAGATAATTTTCATAATCAAGGTTGTATTTAAATCTGCTATATGATAATAATCTGTTTGAATTATTTATCTTGCCAAACCAATATTGTTTATATTGATCTACTATTCTACGTTTGATTTGCTCATATGGTATATCTATCAACAGTTGATTGTACCAAATATTCGCGAGCCCAAGGTTTTCTAATTCGCGTTTTATATACCCCGCCCAGTTCGATTCTCATTATATTCGCAATCCTATTTTAACATCCAGTAAATCTTGAAAGCTAGAAAATCAAGATTGGTAAGAATTTTTGACCAGCATTTAAGTATTTTTTGTTTTCTATATATATTTAAGGGATAACGACCCAACTCTCCATATAAGGCCTCTAAGTTAGTTGATTTTCTTACACATACAATATTTCTACAGAATTTAGTGTGTACATTTTCTATTTTATCTAAACATACTGACGACGAGCTATACATATAATTTACCGATTTTGAGAATCCAAACTCTATAGATCCAATATAAACGGCTTTAACCAGCCAGGCCAAACCCCAAAACTGGAGCGTTGAATTAAGTTACCAACTCATAATTCATTTTACGCATGTTCAATCATTGGTATTTTAAGAACCTGTGAAAATCCTATACTTATTAATCGGCACATATACATTATTATATGACATGAACTTCTGGCTAGAGTTTAGATAAACGGTTTTGTAGTGTAATTGTTTCCGCTATTTGGAGGGTTATGCGTCTCTTTGTAAAGGGTGTAGTCCCAAGTAATACCTACCTGCAGATAAACGTGTGCTAGATATTCATGTAATTTCATGTATGTAATACATTTATTTGCGTCGCATTGTTTACATATAGTTACATATATACATGTGAACATACACACATTGATAAATATATATCAACATAATATAGGAAAAAACAAAACTTTTTGAGAGCTTATCGTTTTTCTTCTTAAAATTATTGGGTGGGGTGGGCAAAGCATACTCTGCCCCACCCACCCAAACACACAAACACACACACTCTGAACATTAGGGGACAGCTGTCCCCGGCTCCTACACCTATGAAAGAATAACGCAAAATACGCAAGTGTCTGCGTAACAAGTATGCATTACATTCGACATTGAGTATATCCGCCGCCATTAATAAGTTCTGCACGTTTTCAGTAATGACCACTACATGATTTGTGTTATCATTTCTTTGTCATTTTTTGGCTCATTTTGAAAACGTGTTTGGATTCTAAGTAAAGGAGATAAGCCGAAAACTGCCCAATCTTTCAGAGAAACATATGGTCGAGGCTTGCTTGCGCCGAGACCATGTGTTTCTCTGAAAGATTGGACAGTTTGAGGATTATCTCTTTCTTAAAACATGCATTCTATTGTATTAATAATGGACAGTCACGAAAAGATGAATAAGTTCATGCATCTAGTGAGAGTTGAAGTGTAATATGTGTGTGTAAAGTATTTGAAACATAAGCTCCAACATAATACCTATCATGACTTTTTTGAAAAGTACAAGTCACATGCCTGTCCACCTTTTTGCATTGCAATAAAAGAGTTTGGACAGCTGACATGAACAATATGAATGATTTGAATTTTGTTTATGCATTTTAAATTCGCAGTGGATTATGTTTGTGGATTAATTGGTACAACGCTTTAGTAAGCTTACTTCCGTTCGCCTTCCACTGTAAAACATTGAATATACCAGGTAGCATTTATCAATTTAAATGTTTAAGGACTATGGTTCAGGTAACATTGAGAAGTGTAATGGGTGGGGTAAGGAATTTGAAAAATCATGTTTTGAGTGAGTTTAGAAATTGATAGGTTTGTATAGCAGTTCTGTAGTACTTAAGAGATATTGGTAAAAATGAAAACATTTAAATGTGAAAATCTTAAGTTTTTGTAAGTCCAATTTTGGTACGCATGTTCTCATGCATCACTGTATGTATCCCTGAAATGATGTATGTAATATAAGGTCCAACCTCCTGAGGCAAGGGAAGGCAGTTTTTCAATTAATGTTCACAAAAGGTTTAATTACTAAAATGAAATACACAACTAGCATGACATTTGAAATATTTCTACATTTTTACTTTACACAAAGAAATAGTTCCATGCATTGCTAAGGTGGCCAATAAGTGACAATAGCATAATGCAACATGATTAAGCAAGATAGTATTTCATTGTGAATGTTTTCCCCAAATATATTTAGTACATGTATATGAACCTTGTCTTAGTTTATAATGAAACTGGTTTACAATATCTTTTAACAAACTAGAAATATGTATATTTATAAAGTTAATAATCAGTCAGTGAATTACTATTTTAAGAGAGAGAGAGAGAGAGAGAGAGAGCAATTTAATGCGTTTAGTGAAGGTAGACTACTTGTAATTTTTAATTGAAAAATTAATGTGATTGTCTTACCTATCAATCTACAAAAACTAAAGCGCCACTGTTGAGGTCCTCGTGCAGATTGTCAACTTCATAAGTACCTTCTCCTTCATACTATACTTCATAAACTGCTGATGGTGAACCATCTTTCCCTGTCTTTACATCCAATACAGTATCTGTGGAATAAGCGCATAACTGATGGATCCTTTCAGGTTGAAATGAATTACAATTATCATTTCCTTGCTAATGTTGTATAATGTATTTAGAAGTATGTGTATGGAAATGTGTAAATGAAATATATGCTGGTCATCAGCATTCAGAGAAAATGGCAAGTAACAACTGCATGCACTGCGAACATTGACTGAGATGAAAGTGGCAAGTAACAACTGCATGTACTGCGAACATTGACTGAGATCAAAGTGGCTGGAAAACTGTGTCATTGTCATAAGTGCAAAATAAGGGAAATGCAGCTGCCAGAGTGTGACATGGTGTAAGATGGTGGTCTTTTCTGGCCATGAATATTTTCATTATCATGCTTTGATGCAGCTTTGTACACTATAGAAAGATTACACAATAGTAGTAGCTGAAAATAACATAGGCAAAGAGTTAAGAAGAAGTAAGCATTATGTCGAGCAGTAATTCAATTATTTAAACAATAAGTAACATTAAATAAAAAATTAACATACCTTTGAACCATTTTGTCTCTTCAGTAACTTCATCTATGCACCATTCATGCGATATTGTTCTTCCAACAAATTTGGTGGCCTTTATCCGTTTCTTGCCTTTGGAACTATTCTGTGAAATGTTACAAAATGGTGGATAGATGATGATAAGATACTTCATATTATTTGATTTATCTATAGCATTTTAAAATGATGTTATTCAATTATACTGCAGTAGGCTGGTATGGCTAAGTGTAAAGCATGGTGCAGTTGAATTCAGGAAGACGTGATTTGAAGACTCTCCAGAGTCACTTATTTCTTGTTGGTATGTTCATTTCACAAGACAATTTCGCATAGTGTCATCTGTAGCAAAAGGGCATAATCTGTAGGTTCATTCTATCTAGTCTATCCTGCACGTATGTCAAAGAATGATAGGACTGTATGTGTTAGTACTTGTAAGTATACTGTTAGTTAGGCCCAATAAAACAATACCTTTGTTTACTGGAACATTGTTAAAAAAACATAGGTCAGAATGTAGGCTTTTCATTTTATTCTTTATTTCTTATTTTATTGTTCATAAATGAAGAATATAAAACACAGCAACAATTAATGACATATTTCACTGGCCATTTCTTAAAATTGTTTTCATTTATTTTAGAGGCAACCTAAACCTAAATTCTATTGAAACAAAGCATGCAATTGTTATTGATGTAAGACGCCATTACTGTCATCTCCTTTTGGTTGAGGAAATGAAGACTTGTCTGAATATTTTAGTGTTTTTTATTCCCAATAAAAAAAAGTAGAGTGTGGTACCGCGAAACATAAAGTACAGGTATATCGCAGTTTCTTAGCCAATACCGCGGTATACCGTAGCTACAGAAACATTAATTCATATATTGCACGATTACATAGGACTAAGTAACTGTACTAGCTGCATAAGTAGCCATAAGAATCATAAAATTACCACTTGACAGTTTGTTATTATTTTTAATTGTTTTTATTTACTTATTTTTAATGACATTGTCTATAGTTATTTCTTTCATTGTTTGATTAAATGTGTTATATTCACAATGCAGCAAAGAAAGTCAATCAGAGAAATAAAAAATAAAAATTGTTCGGTAATTTACGTATATTTCTCGGTCAGGAAAGAACAGAAGTACCGGTACGAACCGAAAGTACCGCGGTGCATACCGCCCAAGCTAAATACCGATATGAACTCGTATAGCGGCAATACCGCGCTCCTCTAAAAAGAGCAGTCGGTAGTGCTTTAAGAAGACGGTAGGGTTACATACAGTAAACACAGGTTTTACTTTATTTGGCCTTACCAGAACGTATTCTTCTCCTCTCTTTCTGCTGCGGGTCTCAATAATGTAGAATGGGTTGATGACTGGTTTAAACAGCACTGATTTCAAATCACATACATGTATACTGAAACTTAATCCTAGATAATCTCCATATCAACATTACTGAACGTTATACACATATCCTATACATTGTGAATAAATAAAAGCACGTATTTACCACATCAACAGATTCTTTACATGTTCTTGTCTCTGGAACATTACCACTGGTACTGGGCTGTTCTACAGATGTACTGGTACTTGGCTGTTCTACAGATGTACTGGTACTTGGCTGTTCTACAGATGTACTGGTACTTGGCTGTTCTACAGATGTACTGGTACTTGGCTGTTCTACAGATGTACTGGTACTTGGCTGGTACTAGGCTGTTCTACAGATGTACTGGTACTTGGCTGTTCTACAGATGTACTGGTACTTGGCTGGTACTAGGCTGTTCTACAGATGTACTGGTACTTGGCTGTTCTACAGATGTACTGGTACTAGGCTGTTCTACAGATGTACTGGTACTTGGCTGTTCTACAGATGTACTGGTGCTTGGCTGTTCTACAGATGTACTGGTACTTGGCTGTTCTACAGATGTACTGGTACTTGGCTGTTCTACAGATGTACTGGTACTTGGCTGGTACTAGGCTGTTCTACAGATGTACTGGTACTTGGCTGTTCTACAGATGTACTGGTACTTGGCTGGTACTAGGCTGTTCTACAGATGTACTGGTACTTGGCTGTTCTACAGATGTACTGGTACTAGGCTGTTCTACAGATGTACTGGTGCTTGGCTGTTCTACAGATGTACTGGTGCTTGGCTGTTCTACAGATGTACTGGTGCTTGGCTGTTCTACAGATGTACTGGTGCTAGGCTGTTCTACAGATGTACTGGTGCTAGGCTGTTCTACAGATGTACTGGTGCTTGGCTGTTCTACAGATGTACTGGTGCTGGGCTGTTCTACAGATGTACTGGTGCTTGGCTGTTCTACAGATGTACTGGTGCTTGGCTGTTCTACAGATGTACTGGTACTTGGCTGTTCTACAGATGTACTGGTACTTGGCTGTTCTACAGATGTACTGGTACTTGGCTGTTCTACAGATGTACTGGTACTAGGCTGTTCTACAGATGTACTGGTACTTGGCTGTTCTACAGATGTACTGGTACTAGGCTGTTCTACAGATGTACTGGTACTTGGCTGTTCTACAGATGTACTGGTACTAGGCTGTTCTACAGATGTACTGGTACTTGGCTGTTCTACAGATGTACTGGTACTAGGCTGTTCTACAGATGTACTGGTACTTGGCTGTTCTACAGATGTACTGGTACTTGGCTGTTCTACAGATGTACTGGTACTAGGCTGTTCTACAGATGTACTGGTACTTGGCTGTTCTACAGATGTACTGGTACTTGGCTGTTCTACAGATGTACTGGTACTAGGCTGTTCTACAGATGTACTGGTACTTGGCTGTTCTACAGATGTACTGGTACTTGGCTGTTCTACAGATGTACTGGTACTAGGCTGTTCTACAGATGTACTGGTACTTGGCTGTTCTACAGATGTACTGGTACTAGGCTGTTCTACAGATGTACTGGTACTTGGCTGTTCTACAGATGTACTGGTACTTGGCTGTTCTACAGATGTACTGGTACTAGGCTGTTCTACAGATGTACTGGTACTAGGCTGTTCTACAGATGTACTGGTACTTGGCTGTTCTACAGATGTACTGGTACTTGGCTGTTCTACAGATGTACTGGTACTAGGCTGTTCTACAGATGTACTGGTACTTGGCTGTTCTACAGATGTACTGGTACTAGGCTGTTCTACAGATGTACTGGTACTTGGCTGTTCTACAGATGTACTGGTACTAGGCTGTTCTACAGATGCACTGGTACTTGGCTGTTCTACAGATGCACTGGTACTTGGCTGTTCTACAGATGCACTGGTACTTGGCTGTTCTACAGATGCACTGGTACTAGGCTGTTCTACAGATGTACTGGTACTTGGCTGTTCTACAGATGTACTGGTACTTGGCTGTTCTACAGATGTACTGGTACTTGGCTGTTCTACAGATGTTCTGGTACTTGGCTGTTCTACAGATGTACTGGTACTAGGCTGTTCTACAGATGTACTGGTACTAGGCTGTTCTACAGATGTACTGGTACTTGGCTGTTCTACAGATGTACTGGTACTTGGCTGTTCTACAGATGTACTGGTACTAGGCTGTTCTACAGATGTACTGGTACTTGGCTGTTCTACAGATGTACTGGTACTTGGCTGTTCTACAGATGTACTGGTACTTGGCTGTTCTACAGATGTACTGGTACTTGGCTGTTCTACAGATGTACTGGTACTTGGCTGTTCTACAGATGTACTGGTACTTGGCTGTTCTACAGATGTACTGGTACTTGGCTGTTCTACAGATGTACTGGTACTAGGCTGTTCTACAGATGTACTGGTACTTGGCTGTTCTACAGATGTACTGGTACTTGGCTGTTCTACAGATGTACTGGTACTTGGCTGTTCTACAGATGTACTGGTACTAGGCTGTTCTACAGATGTACTGGTACTTGGCTGTTCTACAGATGTACTGGTACTTGGCTGTTCTACAGATGTACTGGTACTTGGCTGTTCTACAGATGTACCGGTACTAGGCTGTTCTACAGATGTACCGGTACTTGGCTGTTCTACAGATGTACCGGTACTTGGCTGTTCTACAGATGTACCGGTACTTGGCTGTTCTACAGATGTACCGGTACTTGGCTGTTCTACAGATTTACCGGTACTTGGCTGTTCTACAGATGTACCGGTACTTGGCTGTTCTACAGATTTACCGGTACTTGGCTGTTCTACAGATGTACCGGTACTTGGCTGTTCTACAGATGTACCGGTACTTGGCTGTTCTACAGATGTACTGGTACTTGGCTGTTCTACAGATGTACTGGTACTTGGCTGTTCTACAGATGTACTGGTACTTGGCTGTTCTACAGATTTACTGGTACTTGGCTGTTCTACAGATGTACTGGTACTAGGCTGTTCTACAGATGTACTGGTACTAGGCTGTTCTACAGATGTACTGGTACTTGGCTGTTCTACAGATGTACTGGTACTAGGCTGTTCTACAGATGTACTGGTACTTGGCTGTTCTACAGATGTACTGGTACTAGGCTGTTCTACAGATGTACTGGTAATAGGCTGTTCTACAGATGTACTGGTACTTGGCTGTTCTACAGATGTACTGGTACTAGGCTGTTCTACAGATGTACTGGTACTAGGCTGTTCTACAGATGTACTGGTACTTGGCTGTTCTACAGATGTACTGGTACTAGGCTGTTCTACAGATGTACTGGTACTAGGCTGTTCTACAGATGTACTGGTACTTGGCTGTTCTACAGATGTACTGGTACTTGGCTGTTCTACAGATGTACTGGTACTTGGCTGTTCTACAGATGTACTGGTACTAGGCTGTTCTACAGATGTACTGGTACTAGGCTGTTCTACAGATGTACTGGTACTTGGCTGTTCTACAGATGTACTGGTACTAGGCTGTTCTACAGATGTACTGGTACTAGGCTGTTCTACAGATGTACTGGTACTTGGCTGTTCTACAGATGTACTGGTACTTGGCTGTTCTACAGATGTACTGGTACTAGGCTGTTCTACAGATGTACTGGTACTTGGCTGTTCTACAGATGTACTGGTACTTGGCTGTTCTACAGATGTACTGGTACTTGGCTGTTCTACAGATGTACTGGTACTTGGCTGTTCTACAGATTTACTGGTACTTGGCTGTTCTACAGATTTACTGGTACTTGGCTGTTCTACAGATGTACTGGTACTTGGCTGTTCTACAGATGTACTGGTACTTGGCTGTTCTACAGATGTACTGGTACTTGGCTGTTCTACAGATGTACTGGTACTTGGCTGTTCTACAGATGTACTGGTACTTGGTTGTTGTGGTGTGGCACTTGTATTTGCATGTTGTACAGACATATTGCTACTTGGATGTTGTAGTCCTGTAGTTGTTCTGTGCTGCTGAACCTTCTTTGTTATCTTTTGTCCTTCTTACTGGAAATAAATAAAAAATATATAATCTTCATATAATAGTTTGAAATATACATGTGTATATATATACATCATTTTACATGCATAAAAGTTTAATATTGAAATGATTAAAATATTTCAAATGTCAAACATTATATGACTAGTACCAAATCACTCTATAAAACTAATGTAATACATTAAATATTACATTAAATAGGCATGACAAGTGATTCTATTAATCACAGAAGTGGCACATAACGGACAGTTATCAATGTAGTTGTCTATATATATTGTCAGGCAAAGATGGAGGATATTTGTTGTAAGATGTAGTCGATGTTGACACTGTCTTCTCCATATGACACAACACTGTATAATGGAATACAGTCATACGCTATGTTATCTGTAACGCTAATTGATTAAACAAATCCGATATTATCTGCCCTTCATTTACATATTTATTACAATAGTGTACTATGATATGCCATAGCGTTATAACTGACACACAGCAAATTATGTGACAAACACTTGTACATCTTTTATGTTTACACATGTACTGTATGTCGAAATTTGAATAGTTGGTTGGGATATAATCCTTTGTCTTACTTGCATGTATGTGTTTGATTTTATCATATCCTGATAATTGTTTTCAATTTATATATTATAAAATACACTTTCCGCACTGACCTTCATAACAAATATACATTAACATACATTTTCTTGGAATACTACATGTATGTTGCATTTTGCTGAAAACTGATTACTTACAACTTCTATACATTGTACACTGCACACCCAACTCCGCTAATAACTGACACTTCTCTTCAAAAGTTTTTACGGCCTCATATAAAGCTCCGCACCTTTTGTAAAATGGAATGCCCCATCGGCTTTTAAATGGGGTAAACATTATTCATAACTATTTACATATAAAGAAATATACTTACCAAAGGATATGCTGGCTTTCTTATTCCACTTACAGTACCATATCTTGGTACGGCAAGTTCTGGAAGAATGATTTGAAATAGAATGCTTCCAACTTAGGTATCACTGTCTTCCAAAGAGATTTATCTCTGTAAAGTTTTTCGGTATGAATTTTATACGGATCTCTTCTCCTTACAACAAAATCAGTCCAGTTGTACCCAAATATTATTCAATTCTCCCTGGCAGTAGTAATGGTGATTTTCTTTCAACGAAAGTACTCCATTATTTGACACTTTCAAAAAAAAAAACTAGCAGTTTGTTTACTTGCTTCCTTCTATCAGTCCAACATCTCCATCTGCCTCGGCCACTCTTCCATCAGTAGAGGCAGATAGAAAAGGCTTCTTGTCATACACCATTAATCCCATTTTTTCTACTTTGACAACTTCAGGCTTGTTAGCTTGATATTCAATGACGGTATTTGCTTCTTGAGCAAGACCTCTGACGGTATACATGTTTCCTTTGAAATTTGAATGCAGAAGATCATTCACCAATGAAGTGGAAACGTTATTATATTTCCTTTGCATTACTTTCCCAAAATTTGAAGACGTAAGTCGTAATTTTCTCTCTCTTTTCTATTTATTACACAAATGCTGCTCCTTTGTTTGTTCTTCAATCATTTTAATTTCATCCTTTTCTTTTACTACCACTTTGTTATAAAAATTGGAACTGACATTTTCCAGTTTTTCTGCAGATACATCCTCCGTATCATTCAAAACGCATGGTCCGTAATCCATCTTTGCTTCTTTTGATGGTTCAATAGTGCTGCTTTGCTTTCTTTTTCTTCTTTGAAGTTTTGCTTTGTCAGTGTTTTGTGTTCTTAAAGAAGTGACATGGTGCTTGGTTTTGGCTCTAAATGTCAGCCAAAAGTATGTTTCAGGTGTCTTAGCTGTTATTTATTTGGTATGTTATAGGTGATCAGGCTGGGCCCAAATTCTTCCTGAGTGTACCACCAATACATCTTGTTCTCCAAGAACCTCGATTGCAGCGATTTATCACTTTCCACCATCAAACTTACTTCTAATATTCATCCAGCTTTCAGCTGGGTTTGTCGTGTAATTACCAATTAGTCTCTCGCTTTTATCGGCAAGCCTGTTCAAAAAACACCGACACATCTTTTATGATGTTTTTGACGTCAGCTACACTTTTTGGGCTTGCATATCTCGATTCAGCTTGCTGTCTTTCATTCTCTTCAACCCAAAACTTTTTCCTGATCTTCAAACAAAGCATCATCATTATCTTCGACATCATTTTCAGGTTCTTTATCCTTTGTATGTTTAGGAGCAGAAATTGGAACATTTGTCATGATAGCCAAATATATGATAAATTGAGTTTTTGATGTCCTTCTTTAGTAATTTAGCATTATTTTCAGCACTTCTCATTTTAATAGCACATCTAACTGCTGTTGTTAACCTACACCTTACAGTTTTTGTTAATTACCCTTTCCCTTTATACTCGGGCTTTTCCTGAACTAATTTTTCCAAATTTCCTCGCAAACATTTGTAAGAATGATTGCTCACTCCATCTTCTGAACAGAAGGACCCCATACCGGAACATTTTGAATAATTTTCGAATACACCGAACTGTCACCATCAGCTATAATCTTCAATTTTGGAGAACCTGTTTTTGCTTACTGGTGGAAGGTTCATTGTGCCCATTTGTTCCTGCAATGAGGAAAATCCACCGCCCGTAGAAACACTTCCCCAAACCGCTCTTAAATTGATATCAGCAATTTTTGAATTGACATCCATTTCCGAAGTTTCGAACAAAAACGTTTGCCCACAACCTTTGCAAACTGCACAAAGTACACTGTACATACCCTGTCGCTTAGATTCAGATTCTAAAGTCAGACATGGCTCACTCTTTTCTGCAATTTCCTTTGCTTTAATGCACATAGCTGTATGTAATGTTATATGCACAACATGATCTTTTAATTTGTCATTGGTTAATAATCCTATTACCGTTCAACATGTTTTCATCCTTCTCTATCAAATATCTTAATCTATTGTTACCAATGTTTATATAATGTAAATTTCTGTTTTTTGCCATATCAATCATTTTAAGTACAATTTTCGTTGTTGGATTTGCATCTACTGAACAACGTTGGGTGACAATCTTATATGGTTTGCATTAAACAGTTTCATACATTTTCAATCTTCTTTCTTGTTTTAATATGTTTTTTGTGTAGGCCATTTTTACTCTTTTTGCATGAACTCCTGTGGGACGATTAAATTTCTTTATTCTTTCCTCCTTATCATTTATCTTATCGTTTATAAATCCAAGTAAACACACTTCAATCTTTTCACGTAATCCAAAAATCAATTTAAACACATCGGTGGCACATATGGGCCACTGTAATCACATGTGCTTTTTAACTAACCACGAATGTGCATGCTTTTCTTGTATTTTCCGCCGATACAGATTTGTAAACAAAGAACAAAAAAAGTTCCTTACCTTTTTTAGATGATCGGCTGCATACTGATCAACAGAATGAATAATACAATAATAATATAGCTAGTTTATTTTAAATTTTACCCTTTTTTACGGATTAAACCGATTTTTTTTCAATTTTTCCAAACAATCTCTCATTTACAGTTGCATGGAATTATCCCAATAATCACACTTGCGGTGTACAACAGAAACACATTGAGCAGTTATTCGGACCAAAAATAGTTCTCACTTATGTATGTTTAAATACTGTTCAGCGTTTAAATGTTGATTGCTGATAAGTATTTATATAAGCAGCTAAGACAACACAAAAATGTTCAAGAAATATGTTTTTTACATTAAAAAATGCGATGTTTTGTTGACTTTCAGAATGTGCGGACCGATACAAAATCTGTCATTTCCGGTTGTTAGGCTCACCATTATGGAAAATGAGCGTATTTCGAACAAATATTCATTCCACAACCATTTAAATTATTGTAATACGTGAAATCGCAGTGTGCCATGAAAGATCGACATTCTTAAATGAAAAGGTTATTGTATGACGAAAGTATAACTATTTAATGCTTTTATGTAGTATTGAAAGATAACATAACTGGTCGAAATCTGTGTTTACAAATTTCACACGTTCTTCAAACATGGCGGCCCACATCTACAGGCATGCTTATATATGTTTCAAGTTCCATTTCGTAAACAGTAAAACTATTGAAATTTAACGGCCCTTGCATCTACATCAGGGATTCAGAACTTTAAAAACACTTTTTTACAACGTGTATGTGGATTGAATTGTAAGAACGACTGCACCGAAAAACAAGTGGTCATTTCAAGGTTTTACATATCTTACTTTCCCTTGCTCATGTTTAATTTGGATCTACATATGTATATCATACATAATTATGTTTCAAAATATTTTCATTTCAACTTTTACACAGGCCACTCAACATTGTCTGTTATCAATAATATTTACTTCCAAGCATTTTTCTCTATGTATGCAAAACCTTAGTCCTTAATGGCTCATCACGATATTGCATTTTAGTTCAACGTTTAGAGTCGCCCAAGAGGTGTGGAGAAGATAGAATCCGGTAACCGTGATATATTATTCTGTGAAATATATTACTATTGCTATTTTAAGTGCTGGTGCTTGTGGAAAGTGGACTTGAAATCAGCAGGATCCAGGTTCAAGTCTTACCGGCGACTCTTAGTTTTGTTGGTGTATTCTTGGGCAAGACTTTTTCCCTTAGACATCCGTTGGATTTGGGTGTAAACCGGATGGTTCCGTGGTTCGGATCTTATCAAAGAATAGGAATATATTCATTAGTAAGAGTATGGCAGGTTCACAGATTCATATGTACCCTCCCACTCTATCTCTAGGGCGGATCTAAATAACCAATAATGTGTTGATGAGCCATTAAAATATTTCAATTCAATTTTTTTTGCTCATAAAATAGACTCCAACAGCCCTATTGTTAAATCCCCACTGAGGCTAGAACCCTTAATATCCTTCCTATCAACTGAGTCTCGCTGCTGTTGGCAATTGTGTGGCAATTGTGTGATTTTATTTAAAAGCGCCATAAACTTACCTTATTTGCAACCGAGCATGATTTTTATGTAAAATAACAAACGCATCAAAAATGCAGTTCATATTGAAAACAAATTAATATGAAGTATTTTACGAAATTATATCTTATTCTATGTATTTACGTGTTAAATTGTTTTAGGCATTTGCTGAGTAAACGTCGTCTTTTGTTTTTATTTGAGCATTTTATCAATCTTATTGTACTACACACACGAAACTCTACCTGTAACTATTCACTATTTTCTACACAACTGTCCATTAAAATATTGGACAGTTACTGTCCATTCTTAAAAGTTACTGTCCATTCTTAAAAGTTACTGTCCATTCTTAAAAATAATGGACAGCTGCGTGGGAAATATTGGACGGTAACAGGTAAGATTGTAAGATCTCGTGTGTAGTACAATATACTTTACAGAAACAACAAAGGATGACATCATAGCAATGTTTTAATGTATTCATAACAATGTGTATCAATTCAGTGGGTGGTCTGCTTCCATCACTAAAACACTGACCGTCATATATACTAAAATGTTCTGAAACATAACGTTAAGAACCAAACAAACAAACAGACAAATACAAAACATTTCCTGTTCGAATTTTGTTTCTACTTTTCCATGCTTTGGTTAAAGTGCATTCGTCTTTGTAGGCGTGACTTTAATTGTAATGTCATGTTCACATGATCATGTCAAAATGTTGGGTATTTAACCAAAGTTAATACAGCAAATACCAAAGTGCAGTGGTATAGTGGTACGGGTCTGACCTTCAATAGGGAGGTCGTGGGTTCGAATCCGCTGGCCGCGTCATACCGAATACGTTAAAAATGTTAGTAGTTACTTGGACAAGAATTCCTACACTTCTTCAACACCCATAAAACTGTCAGGTTTGGTGGCAGTCTCATCTAATAGCTGCACATATTTCAGACTCACCAAATAACAACAATAAACATATTTGTCAAGGGTTTCAAGGTAGCTGTGTAGTGAGATCTGCAAGTAAATTTTAGATACATAGCACTACAGACAATCACTCCCTAGACAGTCCACACCCCATTGTGTCCAGCTGTACAGGGATTATCTGATGGCAATCAGAAGTGGTTTAGAATCACACGCACACACCCACATACCCACACTCACGCCCACATCAGCACACACACGCACGCACACACGCACACACACACAAACACAACACACACAGCACATTAGTTACAGACATCGAGTAGTGTACATCGTACATGTAGGTAGCTTTATAATTTACAGAAGAAACAAATGTTTGCCTCTCTCGGGACTCGAACACATGCCCTTCTAATTTAAAGTCAGACGTGCTAACTACTGAACTACCATTTAGGGACTTCTTAAGAACATTGTATATTCAGTACCATTTATAACAGTACCATTTATAACATATTCTATAAGGACGTCTTGAGAACATTGTATATTTATAACATAGTTGAGGCACCTCGAGATGTATCGGTATATAGTCAATCATGTCGCACGTGTAAATTAACCTTCTGTAGTGTAAAACTATATTTTATCAAAACGAAAGTATGATTTCATCTCATAACAGCTTTATGACCCTATCATTTTGCAACGTATTGCATGTTAGTGGTTGACTCATTTACAGTTCGCCACTATGTTTTCCTCTTTCATTGTGCGATGAACAGACAGATTGTGGACCCTAGGATGACGTCTGCCTAAATCCTTATAGGACGGTAGTGTTTGATGTTTGTCTTTAATCTTGTCTTGTCGTATCCTTAACGGTTTGTTCTGTTGTTGCTCTGGCTTTTGCCATGTCACTGAGTACTTAATATGTGGCTTTCTAGGCATTTCGTTCTATATTATATATACATGATCATTTATGTGTTTTACTTATATTGCCTATTAATGCTGCTTTGTTTGCTAGAGATTATTACTTGGCGGGGATATCTTTATTTACACTGTCCCGTTTATTGGGATGATAATAGAGTAAGTGTGAGGTTTGGTGCACCCTAGAACCTGGTTTAAACCCCCAGCGGCTTTTTTGCCTCTGATCTTTCCTAGGCGGTAGCCCTATTGTCAACCCTTGTGTATGTGCGTGCGTGCGTGTGTGTGTGTGTGTGTGATGTCTTATCTTGCCTTTTATTCATCTTTAAAGTTGAGTTGTTCTTTGTTTCTCTGTGTGTTTGTGGTTGACTGTCGTCCCTGAATGGTACTTTTCCTGTTCGATTTTTATCTACTTTTACCTTTTTATGGAGCGGTTGATATGTTTGTACGTGTGCCTGTGATATATTTAGCGGTTGATATGTGTGTACGTGTTTATTGCGATTTATTGCGTAATGCTTATTTAGTGTTAGCAGTGCTACAACGTACCAACACATATCCGTGTGTAGTGGTTATACGTGCATGCATTTTGTTTATGAAATTAATCGAAAGCCGTACATTTATCTATGTTACTTGTACAAAGGCTAAATGAAAATGCTATATTTTATACATCGGTATCTGGCCTATATACCGACGTGTTGGATGTTCGCTCGTGACACATTCATGTGAGATAATACCAGTTAAAGTATAGGTTCGTTAGCTTTAAGCAAAAAAACCATGTTCGGTCCAATACACTTGTTACACGAGATAAACATTAAATCCTACGGAGCCCCACAGGTGACATGCAGAAAAAATAATTTAAAGCGTTCGCTCTAGTAGAGCTTGCGAACGCTGTAGTCGCACGCTTTAGTAGAGCGTTCGCACGCTGTCGTTCGCACGCTCTACTATAGCGTGCGAACGCTCTTCTACAGCGAAGTAGATCGTGCGAACGCTTTAAATTATTTGTCTGCATGTCACCTGCGGAGCTCCGTAAAATCATAACTAACAGATGACGGATTTATTTTGTTCTTATATACTTGCGTTCGTTTTCAGATTGTTGACAATTTGAGAAAATGTTTGTTTCCGTAACATAACTCTGACATCAGTATTCACGGTATCTTCTTGAAACTTGATATACATATCCATTGTGTAGTCTTTGTGTGCCTTTTTTCATTTAAACCTTTTAAAAAATAATACTTGGTTAGTTTTCTTGGACAGAAGAGTTTCAAGTCTTCAACATTTTAGTTTCCGGAGCAAAACCCCAATGTATTTAAGGTATATTCTTGAAACTATTACTTCATGGTGTTTTGTGATTATTGAGCCAAATATTCTTTAGTAGAATACCACCCAGGGGGCGTTAGAAGTCTGGCATCTTAGGGACAAGGCAATATTTATCGGGGAGTTGGGACCGGTGCAAATAAAAATGTTATTAAAAAGATCTGTATGTACCATGGCAAGCAAACGAAAAAAAGGTATCGTCCATGCCATTTTGCACCGGTCCCAACCCCCAGATAAATATTGTCTGGTCCCTTAAATCATCCTCATAAACAGACCATAAGCATTTATAATATTGTTTGTTGCCTCCGTAGGCTCCGCTTTTCAGAATGTGTTACATCTTGTACTGACTTTTTATATCAATATGTTTCCATTTGAGTGAAATAACTGAACGTTGTTTAACGGCTCATCAACACAGTATTGGTTATTTAGAGCCGCCCCAGAGAGAGGGAAAGGATACATAGGAATTCGGGAACCTGCCCTACTCTTATTATCGAATAGATTCCTATGGTTCTTTAACGTGCTCGGAGGATAGACCGATACACGGGACCGCCCGGTTTACGTCCCCATCCGACGGATGAGGCTAAGGGAAACAAAATAGTAATTTTATTAACATGTTTGGTTATGGAACGTAACTCGAAAACGTGTCAAATTGTTTTATAATGCTTGGTTTGGTGCAACGTAGATCCTGGTTTAACTCCTCAGCGGCATTTTTGCCACTGACCGTTCCTAGGCATTAACTCTATCGTCAACTATTGATGTTTCCTTGTTGGTTAGAGATTAGATCATGGCGGGGATTTCTTTATTTACACTGTCCTGTTTTAATGGGATGACAGCAGGGTAAGTGTGAGATTTGGTGCACCCTAGAACCGGTTTAAACCCCAAGTGGCCTACTTTGCCACTGACCGTTCCAAGGCGGTAGCCCTATTGTCAACCCTTTTGTGTTTGTGATGTCGTTTACTTTTATTATTACTTTTGCCTTCTTGTTTGTCTGTTTGTTTCTGTGTTTTATGGTTGACTGTCCTCCTTGAATGCTACTTTCCCTGTCCGATCTTTTTATATTTCTTGTTTCTGTGCGTGATGTCACGTGCCTTGCTTCTATTAACATTGTAATTGTTGTTTGTTTTAATGCTCGTTGGTTGACTGAGTTCTTTCAAAGCTACATTTACTGTTCGACTTATATTGCCTATTGATGCTGCCTTGTTGGTTAGAGATTAGATCATGGCGGGGATTTCTTTATTTACACTGTCCTGTTTTAATGGGATGACAGTAGGGTAAGTGTGAGGTTTGGTGCACCCTAGAACCGATTTAAACCCCCAGTGGCCTACTTTGCCACTGACCGTTCCAAGGCGGTAGCCCTATTGTCAACCCTTTTTGTGTTTGTGATGTCGTTTGCATTTATTATTGCTTTTGCCTTCTTGTTTGTCTGTTTGCGTGTTTGTTTCTGTGTTTTGTGGTTGACTGTCCTCCTTGAATGCTACTTTCCCTGTCCGATCTTTTTATATTTCTTTATATACCTACTTTTGACATATCGGCTTAATTGTGTCTGTTGCTTTACGTTAATATAATTGGTATTTTCATGGACACAAGGCTATATATCCCACTGTATATCCCACTGTATATCGCACTGTTCTAGCAGAGTACTCACATGCAGAATGATTGGAACCAATCTGATTTATTCCGTTCTAGTTTCGTATAATAGTTTTGATATGTTTTTACATAATATGAGTTAAAAGATGTTGCCTTTAATGGCACTAGAACACTGAACCACAATTGCGTAGACTTTTGCTATAAAATCGTTTTATTTTTACATACCCGTTAAATGTACACGTCATATCCGTCACTGTATAATAATTACATGACAAAACAAGTACCAGTTGGGAGAAAACGTCACCGTATAGTAATTACATGACAAAACAAGTACCAGAAAACGTCACCGTATAGTAATTACATGACAAAACAAGTACCAGTTGGGAGAAAACGTCACCGTATAGTAATGACATGACAAAACAAGTACCAGTTGGGAGAAAACGTCACCGTATAGTAATGACATGACAAAACAAGTACCAGTTGGGAGAAAATGTCACCGTATAGTAATGACATGACAAAACAAGTACCAGTTGGGAGAAAACGTCACCGTATAGTAATTACATGACAAAACAAGTACCAGTTGGGAGAAAACGTCACCGTATAGTAATTACATGACAAAACAAGTACCAGTTGGGAGAACACGTCACCGTATAGTAATTACATGACAAAACAAGTACCAGTTACCAGTTGGGAGAAAACGTCACCGTATAGTAATTACATGACAAAACAAGTACCAGTTGGGAGAAAACGCATAAGAGAAATTGCATACACTCTTATTTTCATTAACATTTAAAGTCCAAGGGGACAAAACTCGGCAGCAAAAATAAATCGCAGAGTAAGCATATCTTCTGTTGGTGTTGATGATGTTTGTAATGTTTCATCACAATCGACACACACGCCTAAGAGGAGTTGGGCGCATAAGCTTATTTTAACCCATTAAACCGTCCTTAGGGAGCACAAAACTGCACTCTTACCAAAAACTATGGGACAGTGAATATAATGGAAACCCCGCAGGGTTAATCTCAAAACCTTGGCAACATTAATAGGTGATATAACTGAAAGTAGTATAAAATTCAGATATTCTCATGCTTAAATGAATGAAAAATACACATAAAGCCACAAAAAGTGTACTCAATGACTTTTGAATCAAACTTTTGATAGTTAATGCATCATTTAGAGTAATTATATGACGTCAAGCCCTACTTGTAATATAATTTCAGGTGTGGAACAACAAGATAAAGAACGAAAGAGCAGAACTTTTCTGGAAGCTTGGCATTTAATGATGACAGTGACATTTTTGGTATTTGATGGATATGAGGTTTAAATGTACGTACTGGCAAAAACAGGAGAATACCTAAACGAGAAAGAAACTATCTCCTTGCCTATACAGAAGTATACAGAGGCACTACATCAGGTGTACTGACGTCCGTATCCATGTCTGTTCGGAAAATGCCAGTTAGACATGCCAGACTATTGACAATACAGGAAAAAACACATTAGTAATTATTAAATGATTTTAGTTTTCTGCTGCTATTAAGGCTGTTTATTATATTAAGGCTCAGTCCAATTGATAACAATTCGTGAAAGCCATAAGAGCGATAGTAAAAATAATACTCATGTAAAGGACACATTTTCCAACGCTACTTGGTCATTGAAAAGCATGGGAAGCTTGAATATTTACAGCCAGCACGCTTCATGGCTTATCAACTCAGGAAAAATAAATTGAGGCCCGCTCTTAGTTTTTTATTTGCATAGAATTGCTATATTGAGAGTAAGAATAGCTTAACAACACTTTGTAATTTACTTTAATGAAGAAATATATGTTCATAATTCAGCTTTTGAATACAAAGCTTATCTGGTATTTCTTAATTGTATTTAGACCAAAAATCAGAGCACAATACAATAAATATACAACATTCTTTAATGTGTTATTATGCGTACTGGTCACAAATGCTTTATTGGGTGGGCCTCATAATCTGAAAAAAAACTGAATATCACACTTTGCTCATGCAATTGTATGGCTAACAGTGATTTACAGATACCTATAGAAATTCATTCTCACCCACCGCCCACACTATAAATTCTCTCCCCACCCCACGCCCCTCCCCCAAATACATAGGCTCGAAATATGTCCTTAACTTCAGGTATTATGATTTGATGCAAACTAAATAAGTAATCAAACAGTACAACACAGTAACAGCAACCCTTCGTTTTTAATGTTAAAGCACTGATTGCACATAAGTTTGTATTAATACTAAATGCTGGGTAAAAATCATACACACGAATGAAAATAAATTCAAGGTGGAAAAAAACACTATTGGTGAATATTCGAATTTTTGATGCGTGGCTATATCACTGAGTTGGAAATAGCGATTATTTTAAGCATGGTAAAACAAAGATTGAAAAATAATGTTCACGATCAGAACAGTCAAGCAGAGCTATTTTTTTAACAGAAAAACATGTGACACTTTTAGTCTGAAGCATTACTTGGACTGTATAATATACCAACCTTTAGACAAGCCTTACCCAGATTAAGACTTTCCTCTCATAATCTAGAAATTGAGTATAGACCATTAAGTGTATCGTTAGATGAAAGAAAATGTAAAGATTTCATGAAATAGAACGCGAGTATAATTTTATAATAGAGTGCACAATTTATTAGATTAACTTACTGGTAAATATTATTGGAAAAGGCCCAACATGCTGACATTTTCAGAGCTAATAAACTGTGAAAATGAAAAAAAGTATGAAAGGGGAAATTTGAAAACGCCGAACACGATAAATAAAAAAAAAAGATACTGCAATCTCTGTTTAATTGAGACTGTTCATGAACGGTTGTGAAACATGTTAGCTATAGTTCACACCCTCTAGCCCCAGGCTAAAATGCGTAAATGTGAGCCCTCCCGAAAATGGTACGCATATGACTGTGAACATTGAACCTTCAATGTGGTAGCCAATCCATGGCCATCGGCGTATTGTCCCAGTTTCTATCAAAGAAAAGATAACATAAAATAACATAAATTTTATTTGAAGTCGGCAAGACACGCATAATAAATACAACATAAGCCCTCATGGAACCGACTAACAAAACGCTTGGGCGCAATACATAAAATGGTATTTTGCAGAGAGAAGAGATTATGAAGGCTGTGTATCACAGGTAACAGTCAAAATATTAAAAAGCAGACAACATATCCTAAGGGTGATTAAACAAAACTCAGAGCCTTTATTCGAAACCATCGATTCGAAATTAAAGTAAAAAAACAACAAGTATTTGAGAACCACCGATATCTGTGTATAAATATCGGGCTCAGCGATCTCCAAAGATCGGAATGAACAGTTCTGATTGAAAGTATGGACAGACGTTTAACCGCCGCCACACTGTACAGGTACCGCTACTGTGATATATAAAAAATAGTATAAAATGTGAAATTTGGAAATCGCCGATCACGATAAAAATAAAAAAATATTGCAGAATCGGTTTGATTGAAACTGTTTCTGAATGGTAGTGAAAAAATGCTAGTTACCGTTCACGCCCTCTAGCGTCAGAACGCAATATTTCAATTAAAATGTCAATAGTACGAATATTTGGGCCATCCTGAGGAAGGTATGCAATATGACGGTGAACATGGATCCTCCAGTGTAGAATTTGCATATCATTCCATGATTTGCAGGAGTTGAAATTTGTTTTGTGTATTTTTATATAAATACTTTCGAAATTCGAACGGATATTATTTTCTAATAACTAATCATTACAAAAGTTGCTTATGTAAATTGTGCGAAAGTAAAAGTAATAATAATAAGTATTAAAGTCGAACAGGAAATGCAGCTTTCACAGAACACAGTTAACCCCAAAGCACGCAAAAAGACAAACATGAATGGCAATGTTAACAAAGAATAAAGTCATATGACGTCACAAACACAAAAAGGGTTGACAATAGGGGTTCCGCCTTTGAATGGTCAGTGGCAAAAAAGCTGCTGGGGGTTTAAATCAGTTTCTAGGGTGCACCAAACCTCACACTTACCCTACGGTCAACCCAATAAAACGGGACAGTGTAAATAAAGAAATCCCCGCCATGAACTATTCTCCAACCAACAAGGCAGCATTAGTAGGCTATATAAGTAAAACACAAAGATGCTCGTGTATATATAAATACAAAAAGAAACAATAGCCTAGAAAGCCACAAAGAAGGTACTCACTGACTTGGCAGAAGCCAGAGCAACAAGAGAATAAACCATTGAGGGCACGACAAGGTAGTATTGGAGACAATGTAATTTAATGTTTGGTTCTGTTTTTGCCATAGACTATATGCAATTATTATGCATACACATCCGTATCATATTAAAGTTATTGTCTTAAAGTTTGGATTTCATTGTGTTTCGAAATATATAATTGCATTATACATGCAATAACGTTTGGTTATGACTGATAAGCGATTTTGTTGCCGAGGGGTTACCGACGCTGCGTTGTAAACCTTCTCGCCTCTCATCGCTGCAGGTTCGACTTCAACCGGAAGCTCAGCTTGTAAGTGTCGACTCTTCTGGATGGCGTGAGGTATATCGTACTGGTTCTACCCAGGGAAAATGGGGTGGTCTGCCTCTGCTACAAAAACAATCGACCCTCATAGATGACCTAAAATGTGCTAAAAATGACGTCTGATTCACCATTTAAACTGATTTATTTTGTTAAGAAATATGCAATGAAATAGATTCACTTGAATGACTATCCGAGACGATATATTTTGCAATGCCAAGTGTGTCTTGTTGTAATCGACATGCTGTATATATTATTTGTTTATGTTTACTTTCTGAACTCTTTATCAGATGATATATACTGGAAAATGGTAGTTACACATTTGATTTAAATAAACAAGACTTTATTTCTGTGTAGCCAGACAGTAGTATTTGTTTATGTTGTTGTAAACACATTAAGATAACGGTTTATATTCTCCATAATCTCTCCCAAATGGATAACTATTAAAATCCGGTTACATGTTACGGTTCAATTTCAACATATTGGAAACTTGTTTAAGCATTAGTTTATTTTTTGTTCCATTAGTCTCGTTATGGTACCGAGTGTATTCTTTGGTATTGCAATGCTTTGTTTTGATATATATTTACTTATGATACTAGTTTTAAAACAATAACATACAAAACAGATTGCTTTTTCTTTATGCCACCTACAACATAACAAATGATGCATTCAGCAAATCTGGCCATCTCATGCCTCTCAGTACTTTATACAGCAGGCCACCGATCATTGGAGTCGCGCATCATGTTCATGAGCTCTCGCGCATCATGCTCATGGGGTCTCAAGCATCGCGTTAGATCGTCATTCTTTGTAACGTTTGTGATCATCAACATTGTTGTAACTTCAACAACACTTTAGTGTCATATATAGTCAGTCGACACATTCAGTATTTGTGATAGTACTACGAACGTCTTATACGTTCATGAGAATAATCTTTTTTCATACTTCATCTGTGTATTCGCTTGTTTTCTTGATAACTGTATGTATATTTAACATATTACAAAATTGCATTAAAATTATGTAAATGCAGTCACCGGCATTGGTTCATTCCTGAGTTAGTCCCATACTGGATACTTCATTGTGTAGCGACACTGCGTTTTACAACCAATACAAATCTAGGAGTCAGCGCAAAACTATTGTAACTACATATGAATAAAGAAGGTGATAGAATAGTTCTGCACTGAACACTCGACATGCACTGTTATCACTATGATAATTCATCGTGTAGAGACACTTCGCGTAATGCAATCGATAAATATATAGGGGTCAGCGCAAACTATTGTAACTACATATGAATAAAGAAGGAGATCGAATAGTTTTGCACTGAACACTCGACATGCACCGTTACCTTACGTGTTTTGTGGCTGACTGTCATCCTTGAATGCAAATTATTATCTTTTATATTTCTTTAACTTGGCTAATGGTATCATAAAAGTGAAATATAATCTATGTTAACTGTTTCATTTTACGTTTAAATAAGCAAATTGTGTTCAACAGTGGAGTAGGATTATAGTGTTGTAGTATTATTTGTTTCAAGGACACTTAACTTACACGAATGTCTAGATCGCAACGATGTCGTTTAAGGAATACTCGTTGCATTCTAGGGCTAAGTGTGATTATTTTGTCAGTGCTCTTGTTTCTATCAAACAACCATGGTTTGGGCAAAAACGCAGTAGAATACGTGTCGACAATTCAAAATCGTGAGTTTCGGGTAAAAGAAGTGAAACAGATTTTGTTTTGGAGGACACCAGCAGACGAAAATATGAGCAGCATGGAAGGAGAAAAAAATTGTATGAAACAATGCCCGGCAAAGTGTGTTGTAACTGATGACAAAAACGTCATTGCCGAAAGCGACGCTGTCAGTTTTCAACTCACTTCACTGTGGCCAGATAACTGGAATGTTGGAACCAGTGAAACAATCAAATTTCCGACGTACCGCCGCCCCGATCAGATATGGGTTGTTACAAACATGGAACCGCCGGCGAACTTGTTTGGTGATATAAAAGTGTTTAATGGACTGTTTAACTGGACGATGTGGTACCGGTCGGATGCCACGCTGGTAATACCATATGGTTACCCGGTTGCTTTTACTAAGACCGAAGCTACCAAAGCTACTGAAGAGTTCAAAAGTCGTAATTTTTACCGAGAAAAACAATTAGAAATTACAGGCAAAATAAGTAATTGCAATGATTTTTATGGGAGATATAAAACTATTAATGATTTACAGAAATATGTTAATGTCGATATGTTTGGGAAATGTTACAATAACGTGTGTGGCGATCCGTTGGAACACCATTCTTGTGATCGGATAACTCGAAAGTATAAATTTTACCTTGGATTTGAAAATTCAAATTGTAAGGATTATGTAACTGAGAAATATTGGTCGGCGATAGAGAGGGAACAAATTCCAATCGTTAATTGGAATCACGTGAACCCATCTCTGGTCATACCGAATTCTTACATCAACATTCACGATTTCACAGATATAAAGTCATTGGCGGAATACATAAAGATTGTTAGTAAAAATGCAACATTGTACAACAGTTACTTTGAATGGAAAAACTGGTATACAAGGTCATCTGACTGTTTGTCTTGCAAGTTGTGTCGCGCTTTACATGATCCAAAGAGGCCCGCTCAATTTATATCAGACCTGGATGGCTGGGTCCGGAATGACACGTGTGAAAAAGTAGAGGTATTTATGCTGTGTTGTATATAAATAGAGATTAGAATGTCGGTAATTTTTACTTTCAAGTTTATTAGCCCCTTGTGACCCTATCATTTTATAACAGACTGCATGTTTAGTGGAGGCCCCATTTACAGTTCACCACTATCCTTTCCTCTTCCTCTTTGATTGTGCGATGACCGGACAGATTGTGGACCCTATGATGACATCTCCTTAAATCCTTATAGGAAAGTAGCGTTTGATGTTGTCTTGTCGTACCCTTAAGGTTTTATACCCGGACCCGAGTATAACAAGCACAGTTATATATCAAAATGTTCGGGATAATTTGAAAATTTTGAAATTTCCTCAGGCTACCTGCCCTATGATTTGTAAACTAAACACAATTGTTCTAAACTATGATTCTTTGAAATCATATGATCAGCACAAATCAGTTTGAAGCATTCAATGAATGATTCCGAACTTCGATCTCAAACAATGACTCTCAAATTACCACAATGGTTTCAACCATAATCACCACAGTTAATCAACTTCGAACCTTATGGTTAACACAAAATCTTGTTCAAGCACAACCTGTCTCAAACTATGTTTCAGACACAATCCTGTTTGAAACAACATCTTCTTCTAAGCTACAACCTTCAAAGCATCGACGTGCGCTTGAAACACAGCCTAGTTTCTCCAAAGATACTGCTGTACGCTTCGCTTTTAACAAAAGCAAACGACGACTAACTGAAACCATGTGTCCGAAAAATCCTGCAATTCAAATCACCCCTTCTGTCTTACGCAATTAAAGCTACATCGAGAGCATCGGCAAATTCAACCCGAAATATCCGAACGAACGGTCCCAGTCAATCTCGTTTAAACTTGGTCCCAGTCAATTTCGTTTAAACTTGGTCCCAGTCAATCTCGTTTAAACTTGGTCCCAGTGAATCTCGTTTAAACTTGGTCCCAGTCAATCTCGTTTAAACTTGGTCAATCTCGTTTAAACTTGGTCCCAGTCAATCTCGTTTAAACTTGGTCCCAGTCAATCTCGTTTAAACTTGGTCCCAGTCAGTCTCGTTTAAACTTGCGCTTAAAAAAACTAACCATAAGCGTACAGACAAATTGATATACAGTGAAACTCCTAGCACGATTGACATCGGAAGCGAAAGGTCGCGTTAATATGAAAATGGTTTCGATAAATGTTTTGTGTGTTTGTAACAGACAGAAGTCCATGGTGTGTTACTATAAATAGATGTTAATGTCTATTGCTTGGGGTTCATTACTTCGTGTTACACTTTCTGTCTTTCTTCTTTGTTCAGTTCCAAACCCTATATTGGGGGTATCCTTCTTCTTCTTCCTTCCTTTTTTTCTATTTTATATAATATACATTTTAATTATTTGTTTTACTTTAAACACCTTTATTTATATGAAACCACGACACAGAGTTAAGGCTTAGGTTTACGGTTGTGAAAACACAAAAGTTTAGCGATATCTTTAACGTGCACGGGGTATGGCTCTCCCTGCAATGGTATAGACGGCCTCACACCTCACTTGAAGGAAGTCATAGTTTCGAAATGTCTTGCACGTGTAAAATACTGCGGGAGTGTGTTTTATAAAAATCTGAGATCTGACCGCACTGTGAATCGAACCCGAGGCCTTTTGAAAGAGTTGCAAAGATGCAACCAATCGGTCACCGCAAATTTGTCATTAAATATGTGTTGATAATATTACATGTATAAAGTATAACTCGCTGCAGATATCCGTATTTGCTCATTTTAAATTGAATTACAATGTGAGCTACTAACTACAAAACATTCCACGCGCATTCAACTATGGCGTAATAGTAAATATGCGGGAGGTCGCGTGTTCAAACATACTAAAGATTTCATAAAAAGGATACTTGTAACTCAGTTGCTTGACGCTCAGCTTATAAAAGGCAGTGTTAGGACTGGCCGACCCGGTATCACAAAACATGTGATTGGGCAGAGTATCATGGCATGTGTAGGAGCAGTGGCATTCTAGTGTGACAGTACTATCAAGCTGAGCATAGAGCTACGAATGATCGCTAAAGCGACGGTAAACTCCGGGCATACAAAAAGTCTTAATCACTTAACACTTATTATTTCATCATTTCTTACTTCATAAAATTGTGCAGTTAATTTAGAAGTTACGAAGTTAAAAGTAATGATTTAAGTTTGTCTGTTTGTATGGTGTTTTACGTCATTAATTAATTAATAATGGTGTTTTATGGCACGTCAACACGTAAATAGGTCATATTGTACGCAAAACCCAAGGAAGGAAAGAAAAAGAAGTAAATATAAAGAAATGACATTCATGCCAATAACAACCGATGTATTTATAGTAACACGTGTTAGTTGCAACAAACAAAGCATTCACGCAAATCGTTGTCAAGATAACGCTAACTTTCGATACGAAAGGTCAATGGTGCTGCAGGTATGATTTTCACTGTATTTTTTTTTTTTTTTTTTTTCAGAATTCACTATATGGCCTAAGTCGTGAATCTCATAACCAACGCAGCAACACAATTTGTGTGTGTGTGTGTGTGTAGTTCTAAGGTTTATAGTCCCTCCGCCAGCAAACTCAATGCGCCTTACGGCGCACCGAGTGTGTGTATTTCTAAGGATTATAGTCCCTCCATGTGTGTGTGTGTGTAGTTCTAAGGTTTATAGTCCGTCCGCCAACGAACACGTCAAGGTATACCTTTTTTGTTCTTTTTTCTTTTCTTTTTTTCATAAGTCTACCCTAACGAGACCACCAACTGGACTGAACACGGTGATAAATCACCAAACTGTACTGAACAAAACTGGACATTGAACTTGCACATGTCGAGTAAAAAAATAAAGACTTATGGGCCTTGGGGTTCCCTGTACCAGACAATCATCCTCCAGGCAGTTCTCAGCCCGAAGGCTGAAGTACCCGAAACCGCCTGGAAAAGATTGTCTAGCATGGTACTCCCTGTACCACCTGATATTTTTACAAGGGAGATAACCGATCACGGTATTACCTTTTTTGTTCTTTTTCATAAGTCTACCCTAACGAGACCACCAACTGTACTGAAAACGGCGAAAAATCACCAAACTGTACTGAACAAAACTGGACAGTGAACATTACTGTCGAGTAAATAATAAAGACTTATGGGCCTTGGGGTTCCCTGTACCAGACAATCATCCCACAGGCAGATCAAAGCCCTTGTAAAGGGAGGGCCAAGATCCGCCCGGGGAAGACTGCCTAGCACGGTACTCCCTGTACCACCTGATATGTTTACAAGTGAGATAACCGATCACGGTATTACCTTTTTTGTTCTGACGCGATGGGCACAATAGAGTCTGGACTTTTTATAGTCCCTCCATGATGATGATTTCTAAGGTTTAAAGTCCCTCTACCATATGAGCCCCCGGGAAGAATCCCCCGTTGGCTCGGCATTATGTCTGGACTATTGCGTGAGTGATTGTGTGTAGTGCTATGTATCTATCTACAGTCTACTTGAAGCAGATACTATATCTGCTGCCACACTGGAATACCACGCCGTAGTACGTGATACCCCACCCAGACACATTATTCTGACACCGGGTTGACCAGACGGTTTTTACTTCGGTTATAGTCCCTACATAAGAAATGTCCTCTCTTTAAATAGAAGTTGTTTCACTTTCCAGTGTTCACCTAATTAGCATACATGTACTATTTTTCGTGTAAACAATTATTAAAACAAGTTTGAAACACACATTGTGTAAATCATTCCGAATAATATCTCTTCTAAATAATTACTATAATGATTAATTGAATTAGGGTTGTTATGAATTATCTCCCTTTAAAACGTTATAAACACGTCAGGTCCAAAACTTCATGAAAACGACAGATTATTCTGACAATAACACACTAAAATAAGTGTAAGACAGTGTGCTTTAATTTATGATGAATTAAAATCTCACCTATATCAGGGACATACAGAGAAATAAATCCAAGATAGCGTCCAAGATGGCACCAAAATACAAAGAAATATAAAAAGATCGGACAGGGAAAGTAGCATTCAAGGAGGACAGTCAACCACAAAACACAGAAACAAACAAGCAAACAGACAAACATGAATGCAAAAGCAATAATAAATGCAAACGACATCACAAACACAAAAGGGTTGACAAAGTTTCGCTAATTACGTAAAATGTGATAATGTTCAAAACGTTTTTTGTTTTAAGATAATTATTTTAAATATTTCATATATTCAAGAACGTACGATTTGACTTAAGTACGATTTGACCGGATACCTAGTGAAGCACCGAAAGGCTTAAATAAAATGTTTATTCAAAACTCTAATTCTAAAGTAAAATGCTACTTCATTTAGTCACTTGAAAGTTATTTATTTTCGAAAGTTTACAATAATGTGCACAACCGAACTAGGAATGATGCACCAACAATGAAGTCACAAAAAGTATAATAGTTCATGCTGTAATCCCAAACCTGGGGATAAATTTGATTTCGCTGAATTGAAGGATGGTAGCGATCAAAACGAACTTTTGATAATGCACCATGTGGAGTAATTATTTGAGATCAAGCCCTACTTGTATTATGCCCTACTTGTATTATAATTTCAGGTGTGGAACAACAAGATAAAGAACGAAAGAGCAAACCTTTTCTGGAAGTTTGGCATTTAATGACAGTGACATTTTTGATATAACAACCGTTGTTTTGATGGTTATGATGTCACCGCAGAGGCACTACGCTAGTGACAAATGCACGAAGAACAAACAATATCCTGGCTAAAACAGAAGAATACATATTCACTACAACATTTTTTTTGTTCTTATCCATCTTAACAATCTGTGTTCGGAAAATTCCACTTAGACTTGCCAAAATCTTGAAAATACGGAAAAAAACACATTAGTAATTATTAGGATGTTGGGAAAAGATCAATCAAATTGATAACACATAGTGAAAGTAATAAGAGCATTGGTAAAAGTAATACTCATGCTAACTTCAGGTATTATGATTTGATGCAAACTAAAGAAGTAATCAAATCAACACAGTAACAGCAACCCTTCGTTTTTAGTGTTAACACTTAACCCGCTACATATACATATATATATATATATAAATATAATATATAGATATACAATGGACTGTTCTTTCTTTGAAGACAATTCCATTTTATGTGAGAAAGGGGTGTTTTGGGGGAAATGACTGATCAGCAGCCGGACATTGTAAACCCTGATCAGCCTGTGAGTTACTCGCAGGCTGATCTGGGTTTACAATGGACGCAAAGGCTACTATAGTCGTACTTAGCGGGTTAAGGGTTAAAGCACTGATTGCACATAGGTTTGTATTAATAATAAATACTGGTTAAAAATCATACACACGAATGAAAATAACTTCATTTTGGTTTAAACAGATTGTATTGCTTTTTTTTTTACAAAGTATGCAAATGGGTCGGGCCACAAGTTCTTACAACATTAGTTACGGCCCTTCCAAATAAAATTTAAGTTACATAGAACATTTGTGATGTTATGGCTATAGTAAATGTATCAAGTAACAATGAATACAGCGAATAAATTAACTAAATTTTACAAATGTAGATGTAAACAGTTGTCACGATAGTTGCGTGAAAGAAAAGAAAAAAGAAAAGAAGGAGGAGAAGACAGAATATGTTTTAATTAGGGTACTTAGGGTCAGTCCGAACACACTGCGAAGTGGTATGCATATGATTTTGAATATGGAACCTCCATTGTGGTAGTTTTATACCAATCCATGGCCAACGGCGTATGGTCCCAGTTTCTAACAAAGATATGATAAGATAAGGTAAATTATATTTAAAGTCGGTAAGAAACACATAACAAATACAACATAAGCACTCGGGGGCTTTTGAACCGACTAACAAAATGCTTTGCCCTAAACGAGAAAAGAATGGGCGAAATGAACAAAATGAGATAATGAAGGCTGCGTATGTATCACAAGTAACAGTTAAAATACTAAATTAAAAAGCAGACAACTTATCCTGAGGGTGATTAAACAATACTCAGAGCCTTAAACGGCTGGAGTAGTGTAACCATCTATTCGAAATTAAAGTAAAAAATAAAGTGTTTGAAAATGTACCACTGTGTAAAAGTATCGGGCTCAGCGATCTCTAAAGATCGGAATGAACATTTCTGATTGCAAGTGGGGAGACGTTTAACCGCCGCCACACTGTACAGGCAAACGCTACAGTGATATATAAAAAACAGTATAAAATGGGAAATTTGGAAATCGCCGATCACGATAAATGTAAAAAAACATAAGGCAGAATCAGCTTGATTGAAACTGTTCATGCATGGTAGTGAAAAATGTTCACGCCCTCTAGTCTCATAACTCTATATTTCATTTAAAATGTCAGTAGTACGAACATTTGAGCCATCCCGAAGAAGATAAGCATATTACGGTGAACATCGACCCCCAGTGTAGTATGTTCGTACCATTCCATGGTTTGCATAAGTTGGAGAAAAAAAACAGTGTAAACAATACCTTGACATTCGAATAGATATTTGTTTCCAATAACTAATCATTACAAAAGTTGCTTATGTAAATTGTGTTTAAGTAAAAGTAATGTCATGCAACGTTTGGTTCTGTTTTTGCCATAGACTATATGCAATTATTGTATATATACATCTGTATTATATTTTCCTTGTCTTAAAGTTTGGATTTGCTTGTGTTTAGAAATATATAACATATACCCACTTGCATTATACATGCAATAACGTTTGGTTCTGACTGATAAGTGCTTTCGTTGCCGAGGGGTTACCGACGCTGCGTTGTAAACCTTCTCGCCTCTCACTGCTGCGGTTTCGAATCCAACTGAGAGCCCATCTTGTAAGTGTCGACTCTTAACGGATGGCGTGAGGTATACAGTACTGGTTCTACCCAGGAAAAATAGGGTGTTCTGCCTCTGCTACAAAAACAATCGACCGTCATAGACAACCTAAAATGTGCTAAAAATGACGTCTGATTCACCATTCAAACTGATTGATTGTGTTAAGATATATGCATTGAAATATATTCACTTGAATGACTATCAGGGACGATCTATTTTGCAATGCCAAGTGTGTCTTGTTGTTATCGACATGCTGTATATATTTGTTAATGTTTACTTTTTGAACTCTTTATCAGATGATATATATACTGGAAAATGGTAGTTACAAATTGGATTTAAATAAACAAGACTTTAGATCTCTGTAGTCAGATTTATGAGGTGTATGCAGACAGTATTTGTTTGTGTTGTTGTAAACACATTAAGATAACGATTTATATTCTCTCCCAAATGGATAACCATTACAATTCGGTTACAATTTACAGTTCAACTTAATTTCAACATTTTGGAATCTTGCCTAAACATAAGTTTATTTTGTGTTTCATTATTCTCGTTATAGTACCGAGTGTATTCGTTGGTGTTGCAATGTGTGTTATTCTAAGTACACGTACTAATAAAAGTCTATCAAACAACATGTATTTGTATATATACTGATAAAAATAAGTAACATATAAATCCCGTTGACCAGATTCTAGGATATGTGTAGAAGCGGTCATGGGCAATATAACTTACAGGTCTCAAAAGAAATATGCGAAAACAATAGCAATCTACATGTTTTACAGACATTTGTACATATAATGTCAACATGTTCACGGGCCATATTTGATTTCCAGATTTCTCATTTCATACTTTTTTAAAAACAATTAACAATATCAATATCTTACATGAAAAAAATAATAAAACAAGAAATATCACTGTAAGTGACAAATGCCCCCGAAGTGACTTTTGACCTCTAAGTGTGACCTTGACCCTGGAGCCACGAACCATGATTTTGTGCTCGACACGTCGTTTGGTTGTGGTGAGCACTTGTGCCAAGTTATTTGAAAATCCGTCCAGGCCTGCAAAAGTTATTGACTGGACACGATTTGACATTTGACCTCTAAGTGTGACTTTGACCTTGGGGCCACTAACCTCGATTTTGTGAGCGACACATCGTCTTGTTGTGGTGAGTACTTGTGCCAAGTTATTTGAAAATCCTTCCATGAATGCCAGAGTTATTGACCGGACACGATTTGACTTCTGGCCTCCAAGTGCGATCCCTGCAGGGGTTGTGACGTTAACGTCCGGACACGAAATTGCATACCTGTTTTTGACCTATGAAAAGCATGTGTGACCTTGACCTTTGAGGTACAGACCGGGTTTTGCGCGCGATACATCGTCTTGTTATGGTGATCATTTGTACCAAGTTATTTAAACATCCCTGCAGGGGTTGTGACGTTACGGTCCGCTCACGAAATTGCGTACTGTTTTTGACCTATGATCTGCAAGTGCGACCTTGACCTTTAAGTAACGGACCTGGGTATTGCGCGCGACACATCGTATTGTTATGGTGATCACTTGTGCCAAGTTATTTAAAAATCCCTGCAGGGGTTGTGACGTTACCGTCCGGACACGAAATTGCGTACCTGTTTTTGACCTATGAGCTGCACGTGTGACCTTGACCTTTGAGGTACGGACCCGGGTTTTGCGTGCGACACACCGTCTTGTAATGGTGATCATTTGTACCAAGTTATTTAAAAATCCCTGCAGGGGTTGTGACGTTACAGTCCGGACACGAAAATGCGTATCTGTTTTTGACCTATGAACTGCAAGTGTGACCTTGACCTTTGAGGTACGGACATGGGTTTTGTGCGCGACACATCGTCTTGTTATGGTGATCACGTGTGCCAAGTTAATTAAAAATCCCTGAAGGGGTTTTGAAGGTACAGTCCCGACACGAACTGCGGACTGACGGACGGACGACCTATGAACTGTAAGTGTGACCTTGACCTTTGAGGTACGGACCTGGATTTTGCGCGAGATACATCGTCTTGTTATGGTGATCACTTGTGCCAAGTAAATTAAAAATACATGCAGGGCTTTTGAAGGTACATTCCGGACACGAACTGCGGACGGACGGACAGACGGACGGACTGACAGACAGATGGTGCGATGACAATATGCCCTCGGGGGCATAACAATCATGATAATACGTAAAATAAAAAGAAGCAATGTCAATGTTACGTTAACTCCATTCTCACACTGGCTTATACGGTATTTGCAGTACAATGTTACGTTAACTCCACTCTCACATTGGCTTATACGGTATTTGCCGTACAATGTTACGTTAACTCCACTCTCACATTGGCTTATACGGTAGTTGCATTACAATGTTACGTTAACTCCATTCTCACACTGGCTTATACGTTATTTACAGTAGATAGTGAACGACTGTGTGTATAAAATGGATGATTGATGTCATTCGGTGCCGGAACGGCAGCGACTCTAATAATTGCACATGGTAAGGTAGCAATGAACAGTTTCTTTGAGTTTTTCGCTTTGATAACGCAATCTTATAATTACACATGGTAGCAGTGAAAAAGTGTATCGGTGTTGTAATGCACACGCTAACGCACACGCATCCCTTACCTGTGAACACTTGTATTACTGTGCTGATGTGTACTTCTAGTGATTGCACATGGTAAGGTAGCAATGAACAATTTCTTTAAGTTTTTCTCTTTGATAATTCAGTCGTATAATTACATATGGTAGCAGTGAAAAGTTTATCTGTGTTGTAATGCACATACTAACGCACACGCATCCCTTACACGTGAACACTTGTATTTCTGTGCTAAGGTCGTCCACCTTGATTAAAACAATTTGGTAGGAAGAACTGATGGTAATAATTGGGAAGAAAGTCTCTGGTTAGAAAAAAAGGTCGTGGCGTGTTTACGTCTTCCTGACAATTATCTTTTTTTCAATATTGTTTAAACACCCGTGACTTGATCGGTTATTATGTAAACCTTTGTGACAACCCAGATATAATGTTATTTTCTCTCAGCAGCTATATTATGCTTGCGTAAAACCTTGCTCGTCTTCTCCATATACGTATATATGTAAATATATACTCGTCAAAACAATTTAAAGACCATGTTTAGATTAAAGTGCTACAATTGAACAATTACCTGTCTTTTTTTCCAATTTTTAAGTTTAGTTGTATTCTTTTACAATTGTAACATTACACACATCTATTAACTTTTTATATGAATATGAAATCCATAATATTAAAGATTAGATAATTACTACTGTTCTATTTTGTGGTGCTTAAATTATTTTGACCAGTATAGTTATGTTGCTTCATTTCGCATTACCTGTCATTGTGTTGTGTTCACGTTACCTGTCATTGTTTTGCGTTAACGGTTTGTATTCTCACAACACGTAAGGCATATTAGAAATTCGAATAAAATACATAATATGTCTCTATGTTTTGTCTTTAGATATATCATGTTTCCATATTCATGTATACTTGTCCAATATGGTAAAAAGAGCAAAGAACAAATTCGGAAATCGACGAACACGATAAATACAAAAAAGATTTCAATCTCATGAACGGTAGTGAATAAATGCTTGGTACCGTCCAAGCCCTCTACTCAGTATTTAAAATAGCAATAGTATGAACATTTTAGCCATCCTGTAGGTGGTTGGCATATGACGACTGTGAACATGGAACCTTACATGTGTATGTCTATACAAGTCCATGGCCAGGCGCCTTTGGTCCCCGGTTTTTAACAAAATGTTTTGCCCTGAACGAGAAAGCTCTCGTACCAAAGTTTGTTTTACAGCTGTACAAATTCTACTGCACTTTAAAATAAGGTCACGTGTATCACCTCGTTCAGTAAATGTATCGTTCAAGTTTTTCCAAATTGTTTCTTGCTTGAATTATCCTATATGTTTTCATATCGACGATCTCTCATCTCAAATGCGCTTGCCATATTTTTAAAAAATATTTTATTTTTTCATCAGTTCAAAATAAAATTGTTTGTAAACTTAGTCAGATATATATATATACTTATGATACTAGTTTTAAAAAAACACATACAAAACAGATTGCTTTTTATTTATGCCACTTACAAAGTAACAAAAGATCCATCCTGGCCATCTCATGCCTCTCAGTACTTTTAGTACTGTGATAATTTACCGCGTATCGACATATTGTGTTATGAATACATGCGCTTAATCTGGCTAACGTATCAGTGGTGATCAGTGGTATGCGTAAGTTCAGTTTACTGTGTTATGTCTCAGGTGTTTTCGTGATATGAAATTATTTACAACGCAGGTGTGTCCGTGATACATAATCTATGTTAACTATTTCACATTCTGGTTTAATAAAGTTTTTTTTCCCTTAGGGCGTTTTGTAGGGATGACATAAGTTTGATTCTCTGCACAAAAAATCTCATTTAATGCTTTATTTTTGACAAAAAAAATAGAAGTTTAGGATAATTATAAATTTAAAGTGAAAGTTCACAGGAATATCAAAAAATACTTACAAAAAGTTTTATATTTTTGGAGATATTTGAAGAATAAACTTTTTCTTTCATCAAACAAAGGAATATATCTTCAAGATTTACCTGTGTATACCTGTGTAATTTGGAAAGTGCTCAGTTTTGAGACTTTCCCTGAAGGACAAAACAGTTAATTTTCTTTGTGTGATTGGATTTAACTACCAGTAACAATGAGCAAGGACTTAATAAAACCAGCGAAAGCTCTTAACAAGGTGAATTCAGCCTCAGGCAAGCCGCCACTTGTTAAACGGCCAAATAGTGAGGTGATGAACACCACCTCAGAGGAAATTACCTTATTAAGCCAACAAATGGATGTAATGACAGATGACCTAAAATCTATTAGGGACAATCTCAACAATGTGTTGAAAAAAGATGAGATGGAACTGTTAATTAAACAAACTGTCACACAAATGATTAGTGATCTCAATGAAAATATGGAGCTTACTATCTCCATCAAAGTTGACGAAAAAACAAAAGGGCTGCAACACAAAGTCAGCTCATTGGAAGAAGACAACAAAAATCTAAAAAAGGAAATAAAATCCCTCGCCGCAACTGTCAAAAAGCAGGACGAAAAATTAGTAGACTGTGACACCAGGTCCAAAAGTGCATTAAAACAGGGCAATTACAATGAACAATATTCCAGGAAGAATAACATAAAAATCATGGATATGAAAGAATCTGGAAATGAATCAGAATCAGACTTGATATCTGAAGTCAATAAACTATTTGCTAAACAAAGTGTCACCATCGACCCTAGCCAGATCCAGGCCATTCATAGAATACCGGGAAAGGTAGGCCATCCAAAACCTATCTTGATCAAATTTGCCAACAATAACCATAAGACAAAGGTAATGATCCATAGATCAGCATTCAAAGCCATTGGTAACCGTCTAGTGGATGACGTCACTAAGCTCAATGGAACCCTGATCCAACGCCTAACAGAGCACCCCACCATCACCCAGGCATGGTACTACAACGGCTCAGTCTATGGGAAAACAACCAGTGACAAACGCTACAAATTTGACTTGTATGACAAGATTGAGGATATTATTAACAGTTAATTTGCTTCAAAATTGAAAACTCAAAGTGACTGGATTTACAATATTTCATAATTATAATACAAATGTGACCAGTTTATTGTGACTTGGAATACATAAAGTTGTTTAATGTTAATAATTTTTTATTTACATGGATTGCTTTAAGTGTATGAACTAGTGACCTACTTAACCTAGTGTTATGAGACTTGGAATATATTCATCTAATTATACCAGTTATTTTTAATGTATATTATATGCATTGTGTTTTTTAATGTGTGTGTGAGAAAAGGATTTATTTTGATTCAATTGTTATTTAACCATTATCACTATATTTTTTCAAAACCTTTCCATTCTGTGTTCAATACTTAATAATTGAGGGATTAAAAAAGCCAACTATTACACCTGCCAGTGTTGATAAACAATACAATGGATTTTGACCCGTGAAGTTAATGGAGCATAATTTGTGCTTATTGAATCTTAACGGTATACAACAGTTAATTACTTGATACAGGATTATTAGTGCTTATGGACATACAGTGCAATTATTTGAACAGTTAAATCAATCGTGATTTACAAAATCAGGACAATTTTATTATGATTGTCTAAGTGCAGTTATTGTATAAAACTATTTTTGCATTTAACATCTTGAACCGTAAAAGTGTTCACTTGCAGTGGTGTGTCAGTCATATAGTGGACAATTGTTTGTTTGCTTTATAAATGGGTCAGTTGGTCATAAGTCAACCTGTAGGTCAATCTGAAAGAGATTAAATTTCAATATATAAATTAAGTAACTAAGTATGCTTGTACAACAGTGACAAGTTTTTAAAACTAGATGTTGTTCATGTAGCTGTCCTATAGTGTCTGTCCAACTGGATGTCCGTCTAGCAATAGATATTCATCATGATCAAATTTGTTACATGAATAGATTTAGTATTATGCTTGCCTGTCCGTCTGTCTGTCTGTCGGATACAAAAAAAATACAAAAGGTTTGTCCGTCTGTCAATCTGAGGATGATTATACTCAACAGCCGCTTGTTATCGACGGCTTATAAGTATATGAGAGTAAACTTTATTGAATTAATATGTCTTGGTAATGAACTCCAACCTTCTGTCCGTCCGTCTGTCAAATAGGGACGCAAGAGATTAAAAATTGAACTAAAGCTACATGTTTGACAAACTAAAGCTACATGTTTGACATCTAGAATATGACATTGTTTAAATGTAAGGTACCTTAAATTAGTGTGTATGGGTCAGTCTGTCGGTGGTCAGTCTGGCCGCCCGTCTGTCTGTCTGTTCATCTATTGGTCAAGCAATTACTAAATAACCAAACCAACTTGAAAAAAAATTGGCAAATATATTAGATACAAAAGGAATTTGCCTTAATTTAATTTAGAGTTCTTCTAAAAACTTCTAAATATATAATGAATTAACGGATTTTTTGTGCAATACATTTGAAATGAAAGTTATTTTTTCATATGTATTGATTTCAGACGAATTGGTACATCAATTCAATTATTTAGTTAGGATTTGGACTCCACTGTGTGCATTACTTTATTTTATACTACATAATAGTAAACATGGAAGTTAAAATATTATCTTTGAACTGCCAGGGCTTGGGAATGGTCAGTAAGCGTTTGGACGTATTTAACTACTTAAAATCAAAACAATGTGACATTTATTGTCTACAAGATATACATTCTACTACAGCATCCGAAAAGTTTATTGAGTCCCAATGGGGTAACCGTTGCTTATTTTCTTCCTTCTCTTCGAATTCTAGAGGAGTTGCAATATTATTTAATTCAAAAGTTGATTACAAAGTTCATAATTACATCAATGACCCTGAAGGCAATTACTTGATAGCAGATTTAAGTGTTGATAGTAATCGATTCACCTTAGTCAATTTATATGGACCAAATCTCGACTGTCCCAAGTTTTTTGATGATCTAGTATTAAAAGTAAATACATTTGATAATAACTCAGTTATTTACTGCGGAGATTTTAACTTGGTGCAAGATCCAAAACTAGATTATTTTAATTATAAACAATTAAACAATGTAAAATCACATAACAAGATACTAGAAATAAAAGATCAATGTAACTTATTGGATCCTTTTAGGGAATTAAATCCAGATACAAAACGTTTTTCGTGGAGACGCAAGAGACCAATTCTAAAACAAGCCAGGCTAGATTTCTTTTTAATAACTGAAAATTTAATGTCTTCTGTTAACAAATGTTCTATAATACCAAGTTATAGGTCGGACCATTCTATTATAATTTTAAATATTACGTTTACACCTTTTAAAAGAGGTAAACCGCTATGGAAGCATAATAACAGTTTACTAAAAGACATAGATTATTTAACAATAATTAAAGAAAAAATTAATGAGGTTAAAATGCAGTACGCGCTACCAATATATAATACTGAAAATATAAATACTATTCCTAACGATCAACTTCAATTTATGATTAACGATCAACTTTTTTTAGAAACACTCTTAATGGAAATTAGAGGAAAATCAATTTCTTATTCATGTTTTAAAAAGAAAGAAAATGAAAAGTTAGAAAAACAGTTGATTGATGATATAAATATTCTGGAATCCAACTTAACACAAAATAACATTGAACTATTAGAATTTAAAAAAATCTCGCTACAAAATATAAGAAAAAGCAAAATGCAAGGTATACTTATTAGATCACGAGCCCAACTTATAGAAGAAGATGAAAAACCTAGTAAATATTTTTGCAATTTAGAAACTCATAACAGCTTAAACAAAATTATTCCAAAAATTGAAAAGGAAGATGGGTCTTTTATAAATAATCAAGATGATATATTGAATGAAGCTAAATGTTTTTATGAAACCTTATATTCAAGTAGAGATAGTGAACTTATAGATACAAATATTGAAATAGAACTTGAAGGTTGTTCTGTTCCAAAATTAAATTATGAAGAATCTATATCAATGGAAGGTCTTATTACTTATAGAGAGGCAACTGTTGCTCTTAAGTCAATGTCAAATAACCGCAGTCCTGGAACTGATGGGTTTAGCGCTGATTTCTTGAAGGTTTTTTGGCAACATATAGGACATTTTGTTGTCAGATCCATTAATTATGGTTTTAATAATAATGAGTTATCAATTACTCAAAAACAAGGTATTATAACCTGTATTCCGAAGGAAAATAAATCAAGATACCAAGTTAAAAATTATAGGCCTATTTCTTTATTAAATTGTACTTACAAATTGGCATCTGGGGCTATAGCTAACCGAATTAAAACAACTTTAAATAAACTTATAAACACAGACCAAACAGGTTTTATAGCAGGAAGATATGTTGGCGAAAATACAAGGATACTTTATGATATAATGCACTATGCAGAAGAACATAATTTAGCTGGTCTGCTTTTATTTATTGACTTTGAAAAAGCGTTTGACTCGTTGTCATGGAATTTTATTCATAAAGTGTTAACATTTTTTGGATTTGGTCATTCAATACGTAAATGGGTCCATGTTCTATATAACAATGCAACGTTAGCTGTTACACAAGGAGGGAATATTTCATCTTTTTTTAATATAGGAAGAGGTTGTCGACAAGGAGATCCTCTTTCACCGTATATATTTATATTATGTTCAGAAATCTTAGCTATCAAAATAAGAAATAATAGAAACATAAAAGGAATAAAAGTTAATGATATAGAATTCAAAATATCCCAATATGCTGATGATACCTCTGCAATTTTAGATGGATCAGAAACTTCCCTTACAGAGACATTAAAAGAATTAACATGGTTTGCAAAGATATCTGGCCTTCGCGTTAACTTTGATAAAACACAGGTTGTTTGGATAGGGAAAAAAAAATACAGTAGTGATACAATAAAAACCAAATGGAAACTACATTGGGGAAATAGCGAATTTAAAGTTTTAGGCATAAAATTTAATGTAGACCTAAGTAAAATAAATAATATTAACTATAAAGAAAAGATAAATAGCATAAACAAATTAATAAAAATGTGGAAAAGGAGATATCTAACACCCCTTGGAAAAATAACAGTTATAAAAACATTATTATTACCTATATTAAATCACCTGTTCATTTCATTGCCTAATCCAGATAATAATATCATAAATGAAGTTAATAGAATTTTCTATGATTTTATATGGGAAGGAACAGCAAAAATAAAACAAACTGTTATCGTTAAACAGTATTTTGAAGGAGGTCTGAAAATGATCAATACTAAAGCTTTTATTAAATCATTGAAAGCAACATGGATTCGAAGATTACTTTGTAATGATGGAAACTGGACTAAAATAATAGATAAAGACATAAGCTTAGAAAACTTAATAAACTACGGAAGTTCTTTTACCGAACACATTATTACAAAAATAAGCAACACCTTTTGGATTGATGTCTTGTCATCTCATAACTCGTTATTGGAGTTAAATAAAATTAAATCTATAGAAGAACTTCTTCAAATACCTATATTTCATAACAAAGATATAACAATAGGAGGATTACCAATTAACAAAAAAATGTGGAATGATAAGGGGGTGTACTTTATAAATGACATTGTTTCTAACGAAGGTGAACTCTTAACAGAAACAGAATTTAAAAATAAATATAACATTAAAACGAACTTTGTAGAATTCAATGGAATAATCAAAGCCATTAAATCTTTTGCAATAAAAAATAAAATAAATATAGGAAGTAAAAAACTACAGAACCCTTTACTTCCAACATATATTCATATTTACCTTAAGGCAAAAAAAGGCTGTAAGGACTTTTATAACATACTTAATAATAATCACGAAAAACCAACTGCAATTGCTAAATGGGAACAAGTTTATAATATCTCAGAAGAAACTTGGAAAGATATATTCATGTCACCTTTCAAATATAATTATAGTTCCAATCTTCAATGGTTTCAAACTAGAATTAATCATAGAATATTACCAACAAAAAAATACTTATATAATATAAAAGCCATCCCTAGTCCAATATGCTCAACCTGCGATCAGGAGGAAACAATAACTCATTTACTTTGGACGTGCCCAATAACTAAATCTTTTTTACAAAAGGTACAGTCATGGCTTCGAAGGCATGACATAAACATATCTTTTATAGAAGAACTATTTATATTTAATATTGGTGAAAAGCTTACACCAGAGGAGCTATTTATTATTTTAGAGATTAAATATTATATATTTTCAGCAAAAAAGCTAAATTCTCCTTTATCAGTTATTGCTCTTAGTAACAGACTGAAGTGTGCTTTTAAAGCTATTAAATATATTGCTACTAAAAATAATAAATTGTCGTCTTTTGAAAGAAGATGGCATAAATATAATAATATACTCGGTATCAAAACTTGAATTTGTGAGTCGCTCTAACAAGTTCTAATTCATACATCACTCCTTTTCCAAACAACCTGTGTATGTATCTCTGAACAACCTTCTGAACAATCCAAATCCATGACTTGGTACAGCTCTCTATCACATATTAAAAAATGCTGAATATTGACCAATCTAGGCCCTACCAGTTGACTGGATTTTAATTATAAACAATAGAATAGTATGTATCGAAAATAATTAACAATTGAGAATGCACACAGTCAAGTCCAAAACACTTTTTCAGTCGAATGCTTTTATTAGCCAAAAATATATCAGATGTACCTGTAGAATGAAAGTGATGAGTGAAAGTGATATTGTATATGTTAATTATTTATTGTTTATTTGATTATTATTGTTTATATACTTCTGCTGTAAAATGAGAATTACTTTCTGAATAAATGGGCTATAATTGCTGAAACTGAAAAAAAAAAAAAAAAAAAAAAAAAAAAAAAAAAAAAAAAAAAAAAAAAAAAAAAAAAAAAAAAAAAAAACTATTTCACATTCTGGTTTAATAAACTACACGACAGTGGAGTAGGATTATAGTGTAGTATTAGTATGTGTTTCAAGGACACGTTAACTTACACGAATGTCTAGACCGCAACCATGTCGTTTAAGGAATACTCGGTTGATTCTAGGGCTAAGTGTGATTATTTTGTCAGTGCTCTTGTTACTATCAAACTACCATGGTTTGGACAAAAACGCAGTAGAATACGTGTCAACAATTCCAAATCGTGAGTTTCGGGTAAAAGAAGTAAAACAGATTTTGTTTTGGAGGACGCCAAATGATGATGACTTTAGAACTATGGAAGGGGAGATAAATTGTGTAAAGAAATGCCAGGTAAAGTGTGTTGTAACTGATGACAGAAATGTCATTGCCGAAAGCGACGCAGTTAGTTTTGAACTCTCTTCTCTGTGGCCTGATAATTGGAACATTGGAACCAGGGAAACAATAAAATTCCCCACGTACCGTCGCCCCGATCAGGTATGGGTTATTACAAACCTGGAACCGCCGGCGAACATGTTTGGTGATATAAAAGTATTTAATGAATTGTTTAACTGGACGATGTGGTACCGGGCGGATGCCACTCTGTTGTTCTCGTATGGCGTCCCACAGTCTTTTGATAAAACCGAAGAGGCCAAAGTTACTGACGCTTTAAAAAGCCGTTACTTTTACAAAGAAAAAGATTTAGAAATAACCGGGAAAATAAGTAATTGCAATGATATTGGTCGTAGATATAAAATTATAAATGATTTACAAAAATACATAAAAGTCGACATGTTCGGCAAATGTTACAGTAGAACGTGTGGCAATCCGTTACAACATGACTCGTGTGATTGGTTGTCTAGAAAATATAAATTTTATCTGGCATTTGAAAACGCTAATTGTAAGGATTATGTAACTGAAAAATATTGGTCAGCATTGAAAAGGGAACAAATCCCAATTGTTAATTGGAATCATGTGACCTCATCTCTGATCATACCAAATTCTTACATCAACATTCACGATTTCAAAGATATAAGGTCACTGGCGGACTACATAAAGATTGTTAGTGAAAATGAAACATTGTACAACAGTTATTTTGAATGGAAGAGAAGGTATACAGCGACCTCTGAGTGTTTGTCGTGCACATTGTGTCAAGCTTTACACGATCCAAAGAGACCCGCTCAAGTGATTTCAAACCTGGATGCCTGGGTGCGGAATGACACGTGTGAAAAAGTAGGGGTAAGAGTACTAGTAGATACTATATAAAACAAGAAGTAAACCTGGTGGCGTTAAAGCCGGGTTTTCAGGTGTAATATCTGGTATATGTCAGGATACTGTCCCAAGTGAAGTTTCTTATAAATGGACATGGCAATGCTGAGAATGAAAAGTTTAAACAAAAAACGGAATAGTAATACCGTGATATATTATCAGAAATAAATTTCCCCTGCCCCCTCCTCCGCCCGCCCAAACTTAAACAAAAAGGTTAGCGTAATGTTCAGGGTAAGGCGGGTGCTTCATGAGAGGAAGGTGCTGTTAAAAAATGATGCAGATCGGACAGGGTAATGCTGAGATATAACAAAAAATAATTCCGCACCCGCCCCTCCTCGAAACTTAAATAAAAAGGTGAACGCAACGTATATTTTGGAGAAAGTAGGTCACAGTGACCTAGTATTCAGGGTATGGTTAGTGCTTGATGAGAGGAAATTACTATTAAAATGGGATGAAAATGTGACTTGGCAATGCTGAGATATAACAAAAATAAATTCGCACCGGTCCCCCAACATCTTAAACAAAAAGGTTAACGTAACGTATATTTTGGAGAAAGTATGTCATAGTGACCAACTTTTCAGGGTATATTAAGTACTTGATGAGAGGAAGGTATTACAGTTTGATGGTACTGCTGAGATATAATAAAAATAAAATGTTAACGCCATCCCGCCCGGCTTATGCTAATCCATGAGCCGATGTTTTTTTCAAAAACACCGCAAACAATTGTACACCGACACGATTTGACAAAATATTAATAAAACGTTCGAACTAAATTGAATAGTATTATTTACGGTGGCCAGTCCGGGTGGCTGAATCGGATATGCGTTTAAAATTATACCGTACTGTTGCAAATACGAAATGCTTTTGGTGAGAAATCAAAACTACGTCCCGACGTTTTAAATGTTTCAAAATGCCCATTTAGTTCAGACACATATACTTATTGGACCCGTTAATATTTTAGACGGGTGTGTCTGTTGAAATTAACGACGAGTATGTTGTATTAGATATAATAAATTACAAAATATATACGCAACGTTATTTTAAAAGAATTCAATTTTTTTAAAATGTATTGAACGTTTGCAATAACAAGATATAAAACTCGTAAATAATACATGATAATTATATTCAATGCTCTTTGCATTAGAAGTAGCACAATATACAGCTAAAGCAGCTATCCCGCCAACAACATGCACATTTTACAACAAATGTGAACCGTTTATAAGCTTACTTACCATAAGGTATATATGTAACTTACATGAACTCTAAAGCTGTAATATAACCACCTCAATCGGCCGGGCAAAAAATCGCCCTATCATGCTTCGAATTAGGAGTTCCCAACTCTAAATTCATTGTACGCATGCTCAAATGCGGTTGTTTTAGGTTCCCGCTAATTAGTATAGGATAGAGGCTATGAAGAGAAATCTTCGCCATTAAGAACCGAAAGGGAGCCGGTTTCTTAATGGTGAAGATTTCTCTTCACAGCGTCTATCCGGCTTAGTGTTTGCCATGTTTTATCGATAGCGCTATATAGGTCACACCGTGAAGACTGGTTGTAGTGAAATCTTCATGAATAAATGGTGCAAGTATTTGAAATCTGAGGCTAATGATTGGTTGAAAAGATACGGTAAACACAAAATATAGATTTTAATCTGTATATATGCATTATTTTAAATAATTTTTATAAATGTTGTAGGCGAGAAACTGTAAAACTGTACAGTTTAAGACAGTTTAAGATTGAATAAAATATGCTCTGTTCTTGTTTTACATTTTATAGGATGAGTTTTGAACATCCAAACATATTTACATAATACTTTTTTAAATTCATAGCTGATATTCGGCGTAAATATGTATTTTGAACACAATTAGCGAAGTTAAAGTTATTTATTATTTTTCCAATGCCTTATTTTAGTGTGTCAAACGTTACTATTATATTTCCAGATGGTCAACAATTTGGTAAAGAACGCAAGAGGAGACCTTTTCTGGAAGTTTGGCATTTGATGATGGCAGTGACGGTTGAGATAAATCAGCCTTGTGTACCACCGCGACAAGGCAATGTACGAGGAACAAACCATGCGCTGGTCGGCTAGAAGGGTGCCGGGATGTTATGGCAATGTATGAAGAACAAACCATGCGCTGGTCGGCTAGAAGTGTGCCGGGATGGTCAACATGCAGAGTATGAAACCTTCTCGCCTCTCACCGCTGAGGATTCGAATTCCACTGGAAGCCTGACTTGTGCGAAAGTGCCGATTCTTACGTTTAATATGGATCATTGACTAGTTTCAAATGAGTTCTCTCATTAAATAAACCTTTATAACATATTCTTGTAATTGCTCCACTACTCATAGATGATTGGAATTGAAACAAAAGTCCAGTATAAAATACTGACATACAAAAATCTGATCACAGATCATGTCGGCCATGTAAGAGTCAGTATTGCTTTTAAATCTTACATTGAATATTATAATAGTTATAAGGCAGACACAGCTAAACAATGACATGTTAAGAGATAAAGGGCTGTTATGTCACAAATCCAATCATTAGTTGTAACCATACTAGTCGATTCTTGCGGATGGCGGAAGGTATACAGCACTAGTTCTTCCCAGGATAAAGTATGCGGTATGTCTCTACCACAAACAATCGACCGTCATATATAGCCTAACATGTGATGAAAACGACATAAAACACCATTCAACCAACCAAACATCGATTGACAATGAACCTGCACTACGCTTTTAAATTTAAATTTAACTGAAAGCTTTGTATACTTCATGCTTTGAACATTTTTATAATTTATTAATGTTTCCATAAATTTACATTAATTTAGATTGAATAAGATTGCGTAATGAAAAATGCCCAAAGGTCGAAACATGTTGTTTATAGCTTTATAGATAGTTTTAATAACAAGTGATCAATTATGTTTTCACCTGAAATAATCCCATAGAATAATCGGTTTAGTAAGTCCAATATTATTCATGGATATCAGTGTTATGTCTAGCTTTAAGCTGTTCACGATTGTCTTCTTATTTTATGGCATTATTCAGCCCTTAATATCACATTGAATAACAGGACTAAAAGCACATTTAATCCAGGGATCGTGCGTCCTGACTCAGCAAGGAACGAATTTGGATTAATTCTCAAAATACTTAAACAGAAATTCATACCATACCAGTCCACCGGGTGAGACTATAGACAAAGGTTCTGTTCGCTAAAATGCCCAGTGCATTGAAGCAGCGAGGTTAAGAATTCTGTCCCGGTTAAAGTATGTCCTTATAATTATCCAATAATTATTTTCTATTGATTGGGCGCTCTGGGATGAAGGTCTAACACAGTTTGTATTTAAGATGTTTATTGTACGGCTGCATATATTCAAGTGAGGTAAAACAAAGCATGCAATAGTATATAGTAAAACGCTATGGAAATGTTCAGGATAGATAACTATGTATACGAAGTATATACTATGACTACAATGGTTAATTCCCATAATGTAACATGCCCCTTTTTAAAATGTTTGTTTCTCTTTTTGTTTAAGAACTATTTTCCCATGATCATTTTATTCAAATAATGTCACTGTCTCTTGCTATCACATATGGTATTCTGATTACTGTTGATATATGATCATTTTACAGTTATTTGTATCTGGTAAATGTCTCGGCACTTAATCTTCTAGGCGTAGTCAATTATTCTCCTATTTATGTGCCATAAAAATGTTGTTATCCTAATGTCCAATTAATTCTCTAATTTGGTGGTGAATTAATGGCATATCCAGCTGTCTTGTAGCACTTAGACTCACAGTTCATAAAATTAATCACATTCCGTTGTTAATAGCTAATGTCTCACATTTGCTGTACAGAAAGATTTTCTGAATTTAAAGTTTGTCATTTTTGATTAAAATCTTTTTTCAACTTTGACTTAAAATACATTCAAAATCATTTGATTTAATTACATGTCCAATTTCTTAGGTTTAATGACAACTCTTCCAGATCTAGTAACATTGTTTGAATTTGACTCTTTTAAAGGTTGATTAAAACTTGAATTCTGTTGGGTGTTTTTGTCTGCTGATATTGTTATGATTTGTGTTATGAATTTACATGCTGTATTAGTTTGATTAGATACTGTATTAGTTTGATTAGATACTGTATTAGTTTGATTAGATACTGTATTAGTTTGATTAGTTTTGTATTCAATGTATCAGATATAGGTTCCTCGGTGCATGCTTAGTATTTAAATAGCACAGGCATGCCTGCTGAATAAGTTATGACTGTCATAGCACGGGCATGCCTGCTAAATGATTTATGACTGTTAATGGCAGAAGTTCACTGGTGAAAGTTCACTGGGATGCAGCATGTAGGTTAAAGCTTAGCAATGGCCTACATGCTAACTCATTAATATTCATAAGATTAAAGCCCTATAAAAAGGGCCGCACGCATGCATTGAGGCAGTTTTTAGTTAGGATTCTGGATGTTATTTAGGACTTAGATTGGATTTTATTATTCTTCATTATCATTGTTAAAATTGTGTTTGAAATTATCATTGATTTTTATAATAGAAATAGTGTTATAAACGTAGAAAATAAAAGTGTGTAACCAAACAGTGGATTTATGTGTGATTTAAACTTCCAACTTTGAGGACACAACGAGTTATATATAACAAATATAACACTTTTCCCAACACTGGTGGCAGCAAGGTGCGATATGAACTTGTACACGTGACATTTGACACTTTTAGAATTATGAGTGCTACAGAACACTTAATGAGGGAAACTGAAGAAACTCTGTGTCTTGTTGACCTGGAGATCCACAATATTATTGAGCATTTAACTCAACAACAACGTAACTACAATAAAACTATAAAGGTTTATAAAGAACTTTTCGACAAGGTTATTGTTGAGAAAAATAAAATTATCGACGAAATACAGCAAGAGAATGGGAAATTAAAGTTCGCATTAACACAGTCTGAGGAAGAACCGAATTATGTGTACAAATTAGAATAATTCAAGGTATAACACAAACAACTCTTATGTAATTAATAACAGGCAAAATGGGACCGAAAAAGAATGCGCAAAAGGATACTCTAGAACCTGGTGATTTAGAAGACGTCAATGACGAACTTAATACATTACGAGATCGTCTAGTGGCTGCAAACATGGAGAATGATCAGTTAGGAAGTACACTAAGGGACAAATTAACGGAGGCTCAATTAGAGCGGGACAATTTATTTCAAGATTTTCAAGAGATTCAACGCACAAACCGCGAGAAAGATAGGTGCATCGCAGAATTACGTGAGGAAATGATAGAAATCAGGAACAACATGCAACAAGAACAAAGAGCAAATGAGAACGACTTTGTATCCGCAAGGGCAGACCTAGTCGAGAACCAGCATCATCCAAGACAACAGCAAAACAGAACACAGCCGCAGGTCAGGGACGACAATTTAAGACGGAATCCCAGGCAGTTTCCTCCACAACGGCATCATGGTGTTAGGTATGATGTTCCTTTGCCGGGGCAGATGTTATACGACGGTAAATCACCATATGAGTGTTTCATAAGACCCTTTAAAACACTAGCGGAAACATGCGGATGGGATGACAGAGAAAAGGCATTTAGGCTAATAAACGCATTGCGCAGTGATGCAGCCGATTTTGTGTTTAATCAGCTGAGTCCAGATGTGCAAAATTCCTTTTATGCTTTAGAGCGTGTCCTTGAATCACGTTTTAAGGAACGAAGGTCAACATCGTCATATTTGGCTGAGCTCGACAATAGAAGGCTAGGCACCCGTGAAAAGGTTGTGGAGTATGTCACGGATATCAAAAAGCTAGTCAGAAAGGCATATCCCACGGCAGACGAATTAACATTCAACACTATCAACGTTAGGCATTTTCTTAAAGGAGTAGGAGATCAACAAATTGCTCTGGCTATTGGAATGAAAGAGCCAAGATCAATAGATGAAGCCGGGGAGATGTTGGAAATGTACAACAGCTTAAAAGAAGAATCGGGAAAAGTCCAAGGAAACCGTATGAGGACGATTAAACCTGATAAGAAGGATCAGAAGTTTGTTACTGAAGCGCGGTTCAGCGAATTTAAGAAAGAAATTCAGGACACTTTAACTTCGAAATTCGATGAAATTGCTCTGCTGATAAGGGGAGACAAGAACAATGACTGGAAACGACAGAGCGGCGCCGACAGGAAGTACAGAAAACGCGACGCTACTCACATTGAATGTTTCAAATGTCATGAGATGGGACACTACGCTAATGGATGCCCAAACACCGGAACCGGAACAAAGGGAGATGAGGTAATTCAACCCATGGGAAACTAGGTAAGACTGAGGCAAACGGCCCTGCTTCAGTCGAACAAGGATCGAGCAACCATAAGATTATACGATTGGACAGTAGTGTAGTTTACGGATATTCAATTTTACTTCCAGTAAAAGTACAAAGTGACAATGTGAGGTTTATTGTTGATACGGGTGCCGCTGTGTCCGTTTTATCTACAAACATATATAATCGTATACCTGAGAATGTTAGGCCCAAACTTGTAAATGATAATCCTTCAGTGAAATTAGAAGTAGCAAATGACGGACTTTTATCCGTTTTGGGAACTGCAACGTTGGAGTTCAAGATTAAAAATGACACTTTTAAATGGAACATGTTTGTGGCGGCTATTCGTGATGATGGATTAATAGGGTTAGATTTCCTGCAAGCACATAACTATTTGATGGGAGCAAAAATTGGACTAAAATTAAACAACAAGAGATATGCTACATTATTAGAGAAACTCCCTGTGACGGTTACACATGTAACGTGTAAGAGAACTGGAGCTATTCCGGCGCACAGTGAAATGATTGTGGCGGGTACCTTTAACAGCAGCGAGATAAACGCAAATTACGGTTTAATTTCACCAGCTTCAGCGGACAGTAAATCACGAGATTACATTGTAGCACATTCGCTAGTAGATACGAATAGACTGGCAACTGGACTCCCAGTTCGTGTTATGAATCCGTCTAACGAAGTTATGACACTTTTTGCCGGTACTACGATTGGAAAAATTGAGAATATTCAAGATGAAGACATTAAATGTGATATGAACACAGGAAGCAGTTTAAATGAGGACCAAAACAGCACTAGCAATAATCTGATTGACAATAAAGACGGCGTTCCAGAGCATTTGGTTAGCCTTTACGAGCGCTCGTGCAAAGAACTTAATTTAAATGAAAAAGTGAAATTAAAAAGTTTACTTATTAAACACGCGGATGCTTTTGCGCGATCTCCCGATGATTTGGGAAGGACAAAAGTGGTAACTCATAAGATTGACACTGGAAATAGTGCTCCTATTAAGCAACGTCCCAGGCGTCCACCGCTTGCTTTTATCCACGAAGAGGATAAAATAATACAAGACCAACTAAGACGTAATGTCATCAAAGAAAGTTCATCACCATGGGCTTCACCGTTGGTCTACGTCAAAAAGAAAGATGGAACAACACGTCTATGCATCGACTATCGGAGATTAAATGATGTAACTAATAAAGATGCATACCCGCTTCCACGGCTGGACGATTGTCTTGACAGTTTGGGTGGTTCTATATTTTTTTCTACATTGGACATTTTGTCAGCATATTACCAAGTTGAGGTAGATAGTTCCGATCGAGAAAAGACAGCGTTTGTATGTAAACAGGGATTATATGAGTATAATGCTATGCCAATGGGCCTCTGCAATGCAGCTAGCACTTTTCAGCGCCTAATGGAGTTAGTTATGCGCGGTTTGCAGTGGAAGATTTTGTTGATTTACATCGACGATTTAGTCATATTTGCCAATTCATTTATTCAGCACATAGAAAGGTTGGATACAGTTTTAACTAGATTATGCGGTGCTGGACTGAAACTTAAACCTGAGAAATGTGAGTTATTCAGAACGGAGGTAGTATTCCTAGGACACTTAGTCACGAGTGACGGTATTAAACCCCATTCAAGTAAAGTGGAGGTTATTCGGAATTGGCCAGAGCCGAAAAATGTAACAGAGATTAGATCATTCTTAGGTTTCTGCGGGTATTATAGGAGATATATCCCTGGATTTTCAATGAGAGCGAGCCCTCTGAATCGACTGTTAGAGGCCGGACAGGCATTCAGATGGTGTGACCAATGTCAGGGTAGTTTTGATGATCTAAAATCCGCGCTAACAGGTAATGAAACAATGGCGTTTCCCCTAGACGATGGACTATTCATATTAGACTGTGATGCATCTGACAAGGGAATTGGAGCAGCTCTGTCGCAGATGCAATTTAGTGAAAAGTCTCAGAAAATGGAAGAGAGACCCATTGCTTTTGCCAGTAAAAGTTTAAACAAAGCTCAGAGACGGTATTGTGTAACTAAAAAAGAGTTACTAGCGGTAGTGACGTTTGTACAGACGTACATACAATATCTCTTAGGAAGACATTTCTTGATACGCAGTGATCATAGTAGTCTGCGGTGGGTCATGTCATTTAGGAACCCCGAAAACCAGATGGCAAGGTGGTTGGAGAGTTTGTCTGAATTCGACTTCTCGTTGGAACATCGGAGAGGAATAAAGCATCAGAATGCTGACGCTTTGTCGCGGATTCCATGTGATCCAGAAGAATGTCCTTGCTATGACGGTAAGACTGTTCTCGAACATTTACCATGTGGCGGTTGTGTAAGCTGCAGAAAGAAGCATAACGATTGGTCAATTTTATGTGATTTTGATGACGTTGTGCCGCTTACTATGAACAGGGTTACGGCAGGTACAAAGACAAAGTTATGTTTTGGGTACCTTGTTTTTGTTTTTGTTTGGGTGCTAGGCCTACTAAGCTGTATGTACAGTAGGTTTAGCGGAACATGCAGATCTTTAATTTCTATTGATCCTCAAAGGTTAAAGAGGATGCATTTCTTGAGTTTTCTTCGTTTGAGGCTACAAGAGGAAGCAACCTCTAAGTCAAGTGTCGAAGACAAGCAAGTGAAAATAAATGAAGCAACAGAAGAAAAAGATATGGGGAAAAGTTCGCATGCAGGTGGACCAAACCCAGGTAGCAGTTCTACCGATGATTCGTCGACCGATACAGTGTTTTACAAGAGTTCAAATTGGATTGGTTCTTACTCAAGCAGGGAACTATCCGACATGCAAATGAGTGATCCGAACATAGGCAAAGTTCTAAAGTGGAAATTAGAGTCCTCGGATAAACCAGTAAGAGACATTGTCGCCTCTGAGAGTCCAGCGACAAGAAATTTATGGCTTTCATGGTCACAATTGTTTGTTAAAGACGGTGTATTATTCAGAAAGTGGATATCGGCGGACAGTTCAAAAGAGTGTGATCAACTTGTACTACCTTCGGTATTGCAGAGAGAAGTTTTAATGTCAATGCACAATTCGGTGACTTCAGCCCATCTTGGAGTCAAAAAGACACTCAGCCGGCTAAGGTCATGTTTTCATTGGTATCGAATGGGTGAATCAGTAAAGCTATGGATACAACAGTGTTCTTTTTGTGGAGCGCGGAAAAGACCTGCCAAGAAGCCCAAAGCAAGTCTTAGAGAATACACGGTTGGGTTTCCAATGGATCGCATAGCCACTGATATTCTGGGTCCATTTCCTGTGTCCAGTAACAACAATCGCTACGTTCTGGTAGTCATGGATTATTTCACGAAGTTTGTGGAGGCTTATGCCATAGCAGACCAAAAGGCGGAAACAGTAGCAAATAAACTAGTGTTCGAATTCATGGCTAGATATGGAATACCACTAGACCTACATTCAGACCAAGGTAGTAATTACCAATCTGATTTGTTTCGTAGTGTTTGCCGTTTGTTGGAGATTAATCAAACTAAGTGCACACCCTACAGAGCATCTTCAAATGGTATGGTGGAACGGTTTAACAGAACTTTATTAAACATGATAACAACATATGTTAATAAAGAACAGACTAATTGGGATATATATTTACCTCTTGTAACATCGGCGTATAGAGCGAGTGAGCATAATACAACGGGGTTTACGCCGAACCGGTTAATGTTTGGGAGGGAGGTAAATTTGCCTATTCAATTTTTGATGGGTAACACGTGCATACCCTTTACATCAAAATCTTACCCGGAGTATGTTGCAATAATGGAGGGGAAAATGAACAGCATTTACGGAATGGTTCGGAAACATTTAAAAGAATGTTCAGTGAGACAAAAACGCGATTATGACACTCGAATCGTGATAAACAACTATAAATGTGGGGATCTAGTATATTGTTTGGACGGTACGAGAACGGTCGGTCTAAGTCCTAAGCTAAAATCAGAAGTGTGGAAAGGACCCTTAGTAGTGGTAAGAAAAGTCAGTGATCTTTTATTTGAGGTAAAAGGTTCGGGAAGGTCGAAATCAAAGATTGTTCACCACGATCGAATCAAAATGTTCCATTGCAATGCTTTGCCGCAGTGGGCAGTAGTGTTGCGACAACAAGTGATGGGTCAAAGGAATGATTAATCAGTAGACGAGCTGAATTTCTCTGCAGAACTCTTGTAGATATGTAGCTCTACTTAGGCTTTGGTGCCTTCACCGCTGCAGCTGATGTTCGGGCAATTAATATTAATAGCACTCCTATTAAAAGTTCTGGACTTTGTTTTTACAACATTTTTATTGGTCAACCAACCCAACTTGTTTGAAAGTGATTGGTTTATGGTCAATTAGATCTTTAATCGACATTGACACTGTGTCAGGAAGGCATTGTTTATGTTTTTATCTGCCATGGAATTTAAGTAGGTGCTTGGGTGGCAGACTGGGAGTGAATTGAAATTAGAGAGACAGAAATAGTCATTCTTCGAATGGATTTTGAAGTAGAATGACCACAAAAATTGTCAAAGGATTTTTGAGGACTGTACATGGATTATAATTAAACAGACAAGAGGAGTCAGATATGTAGTCATTTACATAAGGGATAATATTTTGAGGTTGAAATTGTTCCACGACAACGTACTCTATTGCGGGAGTTTGCTGCTGGTAGCAGTCATATAAAACGATATGCCGAGTTTCAAATGTCGAATTTGCGGCATAACTCTCTCTTCTAAACAGGCAGAGAAAAGACACGTGTCAACCGTTCATGTTCCGTGGCAAAACTCCTACTTCTCTTGTACAATTTGTGAAAGAGGTTTTTATTCTAAGGGAACCTTTTATCAGCACATAAACAGTGTTAGGCATATATATCGCTCAACTTTTGAAAACATGAACTTCAATATTAATAGGATGGATAGGGATAATAGCATAATGGGGAACGATAACATATCTGTCGCGAAAGAGGACATGGCCGACGGACAAAGTGCCATTTTAGCTTTTGATGTAGATATGCTATCAAACCGACCGAAGCAGTTAAAGGGAAATAAAGACAGTTCGCATCAAGCGTCATCTTCAGTACAATCGACTTCTGAAAATAGTAAATTGCGTATAGAAGCTGTATCTCCTTTACCAGCGACTGCTGAATTGCCATATCCTCAACCGGTAAAGCGGAAATTTGGAGATATGATGACTTCGATAGAGTCCGAATCGGTTTCGCAGAAATTAGATAAATTAACCAAAACTATCGAAGAAAACCATAAGGAAGTTAAGCTAGAGATAGGAAAAGTCTCTTCTGCTATAAAGGATTATTTAGCTGAAAGCAACTATGAAAGTCAAATTTATGAAAGATCGTTAATAAATACGATACACAGTGAAATTTCGGCATTAAAGGATACAATTGATTCGTTACAAAAGATAAAGTTTAGCAGTCCTGAAATTTTACACGCTATGTCTGTGTTAAATAAAGCAATTCTGGATGTCAGTGATTAAAATTAACCTAAATGGTAATCTTCAATGGTTCAAAATGAGTGAGTTATATTGCCAATAGTATTTTACAATGGGGGGTGGATTATTTGAAGGAGGAAAAAGAAACACCAACAGAACGCCTACTTTTATTAGGAATAATATTTCTCTGATTTTATTAGATAATGAGCATCTGGCAAAATAGTGTTAGTTTAAAGTTTAACAATAAGCTGTTTTGGAATGATTATTGCCTTATTTCGAATATGGAATTACTTACAACAGAACTCCTGTGTCACCCAGGCGTTCATTACAACGCTGGAAGGCTTCCTGCATTACTCTTGTGTTACCCAAGAGTAGGTTCTGCGTTGGAATTGTTCTACAGCAGAACTCCTGTGTCACCCAGGGGTTCATTACAACGCTGGAGGGCTTCCTGCATTACTCTTGTGTTACCCAAGAGTGGGTTCTGCGTTGGAATTGTTCTACAGCAGAACTCCTGTGTCACCCAGGGGTTCATTACAACGCTGGAAGGCTTCCTGCAGAACTCCTGTGTCACCCAGGAACTTTCTGCATTACTCTTGTGTTACCCAAGAGTGGGTTCTGCGTTGGAATTGTTCTACAGCAGAACTCCTGTGTCACCCAGGGGTTCATTACAACGCTGGAAGGCTTCCTGCATTACTCTTGTGTTACCCAAGAGTAGGTTCTGCGTTGGAATTGTCCTACAGCAGAACTCCTGTGTCACCCAGGAACTTTCTGTATTACTCTTGTGTTACCCAAGAGTAGGTTCTGCGTCGGTATTGTCCTACAGCAGAACTCCTGTGTCACCAAGGGCCCAGGGGTTCAATACAGCATGGGACAGGTCTCTGCCACTCTCTGATGGTTGAGGTTATACATGGCGACGACGCGATGCCTATATTGGTGGTGCGCGAAAGACGAGATTATCAATATTAACTTTTGCCCGTGCAAATGATGGTGGAATGTAGCCGCAGCATCAACTTTCGTTTGAGCAACTAGTTTCCTGGCAGTAGTGTATCAAGCTGTGACGTTATCGTGACACAATATTGACACTTGGTGGAACATTGACAATTAGATTGATGTTTATGCATTAGAATAGTCATGTATTTTATTTTTATTCTTTCATATAATCATTTTTTTAAATGTAATCGTTTATGTTCACTCCTTTTTGAAACATCACAAGCCGATGACAATAGTTCTATCATGAAGCATTTGGCTTTACTATAATTAACATTTGACTAGTAACTTTTAATTAGTGATTATTGAAAGTAAATAGTTATGCCACTGTACATTTAGTGATGCAGATGTATAGGACTTAATATGTATGATAGTTAACTGGAAATAGTTTAAGTTAAATAACTGATGAGTTGAGAAGAATGAACTAGGACGGTGAACAAATGAACATCACTAATTTATTGGAATTTAAACAGACTCAAAAATTACAAATTAATGTGTTGAAAATAATTGAACTTGCGCATAATGTATTTTGATGAGATGTTGTTTTATGTTTCTTTTTATGAAGATGTCATTAGCTTACCTTAAAACAAATATTTTAAACAATTATTGTTTTTATAGTAATGTTAATATTTGTATTGTTCTTCATACCGTAGTTAAATTTAATAGTAATGTGAATTAATATTAGTTCTTACAACTGTCTTAACCCCACAGTTTCAAGAAGCATAGATTAATGGGCAGTTATCATATTCAGTAATTATTGGTCCTATGTGTGTGATGCAAATTAGAGTTAAGAAAAAGTGCTGTATTTATCTGCTTAAAAACTTTGCAAGACAATGAAGGTAATAACAAATGATGATATATTTTGCAACAAAATAAACACTAGATGTTAGGTTCTGCAGACAGTTAATTGAAACAGATTTTATGACAAATCTTGTTTATATTGTTGATTAATATTTTCTTTAATTTATAACATCCTAAATCAAATGACAAAATGAATTTTGAGATTCATGGTACTATATAGGTTCGTAATTATATAATATAGCAACACTTACGAATTACCAACTATTGAGCACATTGGTAATTAATATCTCTAAGCTACGTGTTTGTTCTTCATGGGGTGCTAAGTTGTCAATATAAACTAAATTCATCCAAAATGGATTAGCAATGCGTTATGTTTGTTATATTCAGAATAGTTAACCATATATATACATATATTTTTAATTTTGTTTTCTATCAATTCCTTTGACAGGGTTTTGTTCAGTTCCATACCATTTATGCTGGTTTAAAATTATTCATCTGTCTTGCACTAAATTGAAATGCATTTGCATCTTTTAGGATCCTATTAGACATGCTTTGACCGTAAACTCAGGTCAGCACTCTGCTAAGATGCCCTGAAGCACTTTACTCAAATCTTCTCCCTTGGTACTAGGTGTGCATTAATTCTGTTTTGAAATGTGATCTGCTTATCAGCAGCATGTAAATTGGTTTTATCTGACAGGCATGATCTTTAATTGGAATTTCATTGGAACATAATAATTATGTGCTGTATGGCCAAGATTGCAATGACCCTGTAAATTAGCCCACACTTGCTACTACATTTCATGCCTGATTTGAGTACATTGACCCTAATAATGCTCACGGTGGAGCATAATGCAGTGGTGGGAGTGTGTTATGATTTGTGTTATGAATTTACATGCTGTATTAGTTTGATTAGATACTGTATTAGTTTGATTAGATACTGTATTAGTTTGATTAGATACTGTATTAGTTTGATTAGTTTTGTATTCAATGTATCAGATATAGGTTCCTCGGTGCATGCTTAGTATTTAAATAGCACAGGCATGCCTGCTGAATAAGTTATGACTGTCATAGCAGTGGCATGCCTGCTAAATGATTTATGACTGTTAATGGCAGAAGTTCACTGGTGAAAGTTCACTGGGATGCAGCATGTAGGTTAAAGCTTAGCAATGGCCTACATGCTAACTCATTAATATTCATAAGATTAAAGCCCTATAAAAAGGGCCGCACGCATGCATTGAGGCAGTTTTTAGTTAGGATTCTGGATGTTATTTAGGACTTAGATTGGATTTTATTATTCTTCATTATCATTGTTAAAATTGTGTTTGAAATTATCATTGATTTTTATAATAGAAATAGTGTTATAAACGTAGAAAATAAAAGTGTGTAACCAAACAGTGGATTTATGTGTGATTTAAACTTCCAACTTTGAGGACACAACGAGTTATATATAACAAATATAACACTTTTCCCAACAATATGTGTGTGTCTTTTGGGAACACCTGTGGTGTCTGTTTTGATAAGACATTATTGTTGTACGGAATATCTCTGCTAATTGGCTGTGATGATTGTTCGTTGCCTAGGGTGAATGGTTTTTCATGAGTTTTTAACAAATGATTTCTGTTCCTACGAAATACAGAACCGTTTTGGGTTTCTACTAAATATGACCGATCATGAACTTTACTTTTGACAACAGCAGGATTCCATACGTTTCCCTGTCGTATGCGAATTCCTTCACCAATGTTTAATGGCTTTAATGGTTTCGTGTGTTTATCATAATTGTTTTTTGATTTTTTCTGTATGTTTAGCATTTTCTGTCTAACACTTGATAACTTGGGGACTTTTGGTGATAGGTGTATTTCTGTCATAGGTAAAGTAGAACGAAGCTGTCTACTCATAAGCAATTGTGCGGGTGATTGACCGATCGCTAATGGGGTATTCCTATATTCTAATATAGAAATGTATGGGTCAATCTGATCTTGTTTTGATTTTGTAAATATCTTTTTGATTGTTTGTATGCATCTTTCTGCAGAATTATTCCCGCGACTCCAGTTTGGAGATGAGGTGACATGATTGAAATCCCAGCTTTTTGCAAAATCTGCAAATTCTTGAGAACTGTATTGAGTCGCGTTATCTGAGATAACCTTGGATGGTATGCCATGTGTTGCAAAAAACCCTTTGAGTTTATGTATGACAGTATTTGACCTTGTGTTTGGAATTCTACCTACTTCAAAATATCTACTGTAAAGGTCAACGACCATAACATATTCTGTGTCATTCCAGTGAAATAAGTCTGTGGCAACAACTTGCCATGGTCTGTCGATTATGTCGTTAGGTATCATGGGTTCCTTGACGTTTGAATTTCTGTGTTCAAGACAGATGGGACAACTTAATACTTTGTCTTTGATGTCGCCTGTCATATTAGGCCAAAACATGATTTCTCTAGCACGATGTGTGCATTTTTCTACACCTGTGAGATTCGTGAATTTTCTCAAGCATAATCTGTCTCAAGTATTTTGGTATAATAACCTTGGTACCTTTCAATAGAATACCGTCAATATATGAGAGTTCATCCCTGTAGTTCCAATAATCTAACAGGTGTGTAGGAGTGTCTGTCCTATTTTCAGGCCAACCGTCTAAAATTGTTTGTTTTAGACTCTGCATTTGTGAATCAGATTCAATTGTTTTACGGATCATTTCCATTTTCCGGTCACTTATCGGGATATTTTTTATAATGGAGTGCACCTGCACGTCCATGCCGTCGCATATCTCGGGATATGTGTCGGGTAAGAATTTACGACTCAGTGTATCGGCAAGAGGTATCATTTTGCCTGGCACGTGCGATATTTCTATGTCATATTTTTGCAGTTGCAACAATAACCTTGCCAAACGCGGGGGTGCTGAGTGTAAGTTTGTCTTGGTAATTGATACCAACGGTTTGTGGTCTGATTGTACCTTTATGTGTCGTCCGTACACAAGTTGATGAAACTTTTTACATGCAAATAACACAGCATAGAGCTCTTTTGTTATTTGTGCATAATTCACCTCCGCAGGTGTTAGTGATTTTGACGCGAAACAAACTGGTTTGTTTTCTTGCAATAACACACAACCAAGTCCTCTAAAGCTAGCATCTCCTTGAAGCGTGATCTCCTTATTTGGATCGAAGTACGAGAGTACTTTGCCTGGTCTCTGTGTAATTATGTTTTTAATTTTCTGGAAAGCATTTTCCTGTTCTACGTCCCAAAGAAATACACTGTCCTTAGTGAGAAGTTTCCTAAGGGGACTGGTAAGCTCTGCCAGATTTGGAGCAAATCTTTGTAAATATGTGATCATACCTAGAACTGTCTCAAGTTCTGACCTAGATATAGGTGCTGGCATGTCATCAATAGCCTTGACCTTGGCAGGATCTATTTTAAGACCTTGCGCTGTAAGCAAATGACCAAAGAAAGGAAATTCTGAATGTCCTATTTCAGTCTTGTCGGCATTTAGTTTAATGCCCATTTCTCGACATCGTGTCATTAACGTGTTAAGATTCCTGTCGTGTTCTGTCCTGTCCTTTCCGAACACTACTATGTCGTCAACTATAGTTTTGACACCTGGTAAGCCTTCTAAGCATACGTCCATTTTTTGCTGAAATAGGTCCTGACTATTGTTCAACCCAAATGGTAAACGTAAGAATCTGTATCTCCCATACGGAGAATTAAATGTCGTAAGGTACGATGACCTGTCTGTCAATTTAATTGACCAATACCCACTTCGGGCGTCCATCTTTGAGAAGATAGTGGCTCCTGCTAAGTCGGGTAGAATGTCGTCAAGAGACTTTGTCGGATAATGGGGTCTCATTATCGCATTATTTAAGTCCTTAGGGTCTAAGCAAACTCTCAAGCTTCCGTTTGCTTTCTCTACTGTGACCAAACTGTTCACCCAGTCTGTGGGTGTCGTGACTTTTGTAATAACCATATCTTTTCCCATTCTGTCAAGTTCTAACTTGAGCTTATTACAAATAGCTATGGGAACGCGACGTGGAGGGTGTACCACCGGTATTGCGTCAGGTCGTAGGTGAATGTCACACTCGCCTTCGAGTTCACCTAGTCCGTCAAATATGTCGGCATATTTTGATATAACGTCCTGCTTTGTGTAGGCAGTTTCTTCATTTTGTACTGCTAGAACAAGTTTCATAAGATTTAGGGCTAAGCATGTTTCTAAACCTAGAATGGGACTTGATGAAGTATCTACAGTAAAGAATTGTGCTTCTAATTTCTTATTGTGATATGTACATGTGAGGTTGATTTGACCATCGACTTTAAGTGGTGTACCGTCATATGCAGTTAGTGCTTTGTGTGTTGTGTGCAATTGGTGTTTGATACCCAGTGACCTAAACATTGACCTTGGAATGATGTTCACCTGAGCCCCGGAATCAATTTTGAAATTTAGTGACTTTGATTGTGGCCCAACATTGATGGTGGCAAAAGCCTGTTTTTTAGATTTATCAAAATGGATAGAGTCAACAAAATATTGGTCTTCTAACTCTAGATCTGAAAAATTGTCATTAAAGCTACAGAGTCCCTATATCAATCGATTTCTTCTTTGTAGGCGTGTCTTTATTTGTAACTTCATGTTCACCAGCTCATGTCGAAATCGGGTATTTAAGCGAGCAAATATAGCGAAGGAAATCATTTACTGTATATACATCGACCAGTGCACATCGTACCTATACACAGGTAACAGTAATTTTTACAAAAATAAAAATTTAGCTTCTTTCGGGGCTCGAACACACGACCTTCTGATTTCAAGTCCTGTGCTCTATCCACTGAACCACAACGCTACTGGAGAAAATAGTATACTAACTACCATATATTATGAGGCAAAATAACTTAACATTTGAACGCAACTAATGATGGATCAATAAATATGCAGTCCATATTGTCGCACGTGTAAATTAACATTGCCTGGTGTAATACTGTATCTTATCAATATGAAACTAATACTTCGCCTCAAATCAACCATATCTCGACTTGTTATTTAGCGCTTGATGAGTTTGTGTGCGCGCTCTTGTTATTACGTGATGCCTATTTAGTGTTAAAAATGCTACAAAATACCAATAAATAGCAGTGGCCTAGGGGTTCAGCGTACATCTTTCAAAACTTACAAGTGCAAGGCTGTGGTTCAAATCCCGTTCCGGGTAACTATTTTTTTATCACATATATTCTGGAGCCGTATATTTATCGATGTTACCTGTACGGAGGCTAAATAAAAATGTGAAATTTTACGTATCGATTTCTCCTTATATACCGACTTTTGGGGTGTTCGTCGATTTGAAACTACTTCACACGTGACTCATTCATATTCATGAGTTACTACTAGTTAAAATAGGGACTGTACAGCTTTAAGGCCTACCTCATTTATTTTTCTTGAATTGTCCTGTTTTTTCTTTCTGCACTTAATGGCAAAGTGATTTGAAAATCCGCAGTATAAGCACTTTTTCCCTTTTGCTGGACACATAAACTTTTGATTGACCACAATTGTCACACTGTTTGTTACTTTGACGCTGATTTCCGTTCCCTTGATGGAAGTTCGCTGCCCCTGGCTTGAAGTGTGACGGTCCTGTACCAGAGTACGATCCTCTTGGTTGCCGTGATGGTTGCCTTGATGGTTGCTTCCTGGTCTTGTATTTGACAGCATCTATGGATTTGCTGTCCGGGTTGGCTGTCATGGCCTTTACCTGCGCCTGGCTCATTTCGTACGTTCTTGCTATATCCGTGCACTTCTGGAGTGTAAGATCTGATCCCTCATTTATTAGTTTCTCCCGAAATTTTGCAGAACGTATTCCAAACACGATATGATCCCTTATGACGTCGTCATGGATAGCTTCATCGTATCCGCAGTCCTTGAGCAAGATTTTTAGGTCAGTTATGAACTGTTCGAAACTTTCCCCGTCTTGTTGATGTCTTGATTTCAACATGAATCTCGAATAAATAATATTAGATCTTGGTTTGCAAAATTACTCGAATTTTTCATAGTAAGTTTTTAGTTTATTCTTCTCTTCATCTAGGAGAGTCCACGTTGAAAATATGGCTCGTCCTTTTTCCCCTGCCACGATCATCAGATAATTGCATTTGATGGCCTCTGTCTGTTTCTGTAGTGGCCCACCAAACATAAAATCCGCATGTGACTTGAACGCCTTAAAGGCACCTGGCAGGTCCTTAGCATCCCAGTTCATTTTGGGTGTTTGTCCTTGTGTTGATGATAATTCCATCTTTTTAGAATGGCACGTGAAGAAACACAAACACCGAAAAATGTTACTAATAATTAATTAATTAATTATGTAATTCCTGTTGTAAAACACTTTTTTATTCTGACACCATGTTAAAGTATGTCCTTATAATTATCCAATAATTATTTTCTATTGATTGGGCGCTCTGGGATGAAGGTCTAACACAGTTTGTATTTAAGATGTTTATTGTACGGCTGCATATATTCAAGTGAGGTAAAACAAAGCATGCAATAGTATATAGTAAAACGCTATGGAAATGTTCAGGATAGATGACTATGTATACGAAGTATATACTATGACTACAATGGTTAATTCCCATAATGTAACAGTCCCCTTTTGTGGAATCTCATTAGAATTGCATTAACAAAAGAAAAAAAATGGAACTAAAATAATCCCGAATGTTTTTACATGCAACTTGCAGTTTAGTATGTTTACACGTTTATCTAGACCGTGCTATACTTGAATCATAAATACTAACTTGACAAAACTGTGTATTGATCTATACTCAGCTTACGTCAAACTCAAGGTCATATGAATTTTGTATATGTATCAAATATGTAGTTATAATTCAATGGTAGCACTGTCTAGAAAAATGTGTAACATATTAAACTAAAAGTGTCATGCAGACATATTCAGGATTATTGGAGTTCTAATTTGTTTTATCTTTTTCAGCAATCTCAATGGGATTACACAAAAAGGGGACATAACCCTTAAATAAACGATTATTTATGTACACCCCTCGGGTAAATCGTAAAACTATGTTTTTTATCACATACGTGACATGGCTTCTGGAGTGTAATAAAGCCATGACTTATTTTTCGTAACACACTGGTGTATTATAGACGCAATCACTGTGTTTGTGTACAGTAACACACTAGTGTGTTACAGATGCAGTCACTTTCTTTGTGTACAGTAACACACTGGTGTATAACAGATGCAATCACTGTGTTTGTGTACAGTAACACACTGGTGTATTACAGATGCAATCACTGTGTTTGTGTACAGTAAAACATTTAATCTCACTTGTTTGCATGGTATATCATACGTTCAGATACCTTAAAATATTATTCTTTTTTGAAATCTTGCTTTATAATATGAAGAAAAAGAAGAAATTGTATTGACTTAAACTATTACATAGTTGTTCATCATATAAATACACATTTACAAATATAATTAAGTACATTAAATACATTGACAAGATTAGTACAATTTCACCTATTTATAAAATATTGCGTGAAAAATACAGAAAACACGAATGAAACTAATCACAAAAAAACACAAAAAAAACATATCTATATATATATATATATGGATGGATAGAATTTATAAGTTATTTATCATGGTACGTCTTAAAGAGAGTGCTTCTGAAACGTATTTGCTAAAATTAATAACTTCTTTTTTGTTAGACGACTGAAGGAATAAATTTAAACATGATTGGCCTTTGTATGTAATATCGTTTAATATATTTACTTCTGATTGTATTATAAGCAGGGCATATTAAGGTAAAATAGAACTCGTCCCCAATATCGTAAGTGTTACATATTTCACAAATCCGTTCATTCCTTTCTAGTCTTTCGCGAGAATACCTCCCTGTTTCGATCCTTAAACTATGAGCGGACAAACGTAATCTCGCGCCTTGTATGCAATAAATCTATATACGTATCATAGTCAAAACGATGCTTTACAGATTTGTACACCGCCAATACTCTATTAGTTTCCAAGTCGGATGACCAGTTTTGAATATAACTATCTATCAATCGTTGCTTGAATAACTTTATAAAGTGTATGGGATTTAATGAGGTGGGGTCAAGCCATGCGTAAATAAAACCACTAGTATTCAGTAATGACTTGACTTTTGACACCCAATTATTTAATCCCCGTTCACAATTCATAGTTTGAACAAGTTTGAACAAGTTTATTATCAAAATTCCATTAGGCAAATAGTCCATGAGGATATACATATATGACTGACAGTCAAAATATACAATATTCACAACTAATATATTTTACAAATGCACTATATCATTATTTGTTATGATAACATGATATATATATTTTATTAATAATAATTCCTTTCATTTGCGTGGAGAAGGCTTTTAGCCATTACAGTTGTACACAATATACAGGTCAGATTTGTTTAATTTAAACACGTAGTTACTACCAACAGACAAGTTTGTGAATTAAATCAATTATTTGCAAACAAACATTCATTTAGTTTATTAAAAGATTTGTAAACAAAAATATCCACGTTTCTAATTTCTTTTTGACATTCTGAGTTAATTAACAAAATAAGTTTCTGCATATTTGGCCTATTCCAATAGTATTTGTTTGATATATCGTTTTCTAAACTCCGAGTATATAGGACATTCTAACATAAAAATGAAACTCGTCTTCTAGGATATTACAAAATTTATATTTTCTCTCATTTATCGGAATTCTATTAGGTTTATTCCAACGTCCTGCTTCTATTTCTACTCTATGCGAGGATACTCTTAATTTTGTCATGGCAATTCTAAATGTTGATATATATACAAATATTAAGATAAGGTTGAAACGTAAAAACACATATACAGTTATAAAAGCGTGCTCTGCTTGAATCAGCTAGTCTACTATTCCAAGTTTGTATAAAGTTGTCATGTAATCTCTGTTTAACAACATACAGAAACAATATAGGATTACCCACCGTTTGGGCTATTTTCATTACTTTGTAATATTTTAACCCAGTATTTTATAATACTAAAATGACGATGACATAACCAATACTTTCTACCCAGTTCTCCATATATAAAATCATTTTGTGTTGACTTCTTTACTCCCAATAACCTTTTACAAAATATCATATGTACTCTTTCAATGGCAGTCGCCTGTAGAAATCCCCAAACTTCAGATCCATAGTTCAAAATGGGTGTAATCAGCTTATCAAACAAATCTAGCCTATGTTCAACCGATAAAACCGTAAATTTGTAAAGACATTTATTCATTTTAATATTTGCTTTCAAAGCTTGGCCTGCAAGTGTTGCCTGAGCATCAGAAAAATAACCACCAGTAGTAAATACAATACATAGATAACTAAAACTGTTTACTATATCTAATGCATTTTCTTTATAATAAAAGATTAGACCTCTCGGTAATGAACCACCTTTTTTGAATACCATTATCTTTGTTTTTGAACCATTAACAACAAGTTTCCATCTATCACAGTATTCTGAAAGTAAATTTAAGCTATTTTGTAATTCTTCACTACTATCTGCAATATCATCAGCATATAATATAAAACATACTTTAAACATGTTTACATCAATACCTTCAATACCATTATTCATAAATGTTTCTTCAATATCATTCAAAAACATTGAGAATAAGAAAGGAGATAAACATTCACCTTGTCTAACCCATAGCACACAACTACACTCTTCACTCAACAAATTACAATACTTAACTCTTGATTTCACAGATTGGTACATAGAATGAATAATATTAAACATTTTACCCCGAATTTCTAGTTTAATCGTTTTAAACCATAGGTTTTCTCGAACTACATAATCAAAAGCTTTTGTAAATCAACAAATGCACAATCAAATTGTTTACCTGTATTTATAAAATGAGAGATTATTCCATGCAAGACAAACATATTATCCACTGTACTCATGTTTGACCTAAAACCAGCTTGCGCTTCAATATATACACCATAATTTTCAGCCCAGCGTGTGAGTCTGTTATTTAAAATTCTTGAAAACAATTTACCCAAAGTATTTAATAAGGTAATACCACGATAATTGTCTACATTTTTAAAACTTCACTTTTTCTGTAAAGGTATAACATGACCCTCTGACCAGCTGTCAGGAAAAAATCCTAATTCAAAAATTTAATTGAACAATTCACGTAATACATGTGATAAAATATGCATACCATGTATAAAAAAATCATTTACAAATAGGTCCGGTCCTCCTGATCGGTTTGACTTAAGTTGGTTTATTCCTTTAATAATTTCTTGTTCAGTAATCTCAATATTTAATTCATTAAATATAATGTTAAATTCATAATTTTCATATCTATCAATAAAATATAATACATATTCATCAGGTCTAAAGAATTGACTCTCTGGGTTATTAACAGCTTTAAAATAATGCTCAAACGCACAAATCTGAATGTATTCCAGCATACCTTTTTAGCATATTCCAGTAAATCTTAGCATTTCTATGTTTAGCCTGTATTAGTTTATTTGTTTCAATTGTATCATACTCATATCTATATTTACCTATAAGTGACTTGTTTGATCTAGCATTTACCATATCTACTCTGTTAACATCGCTCTTGTCTAACCGATATTTATTCAGCATATATACAAAATTCAATTTACTATTAAAGCATTCATCCGTATACCAAGGACTCTGTAACGTTGTATCTTTAGATGAATAGTGTTCAGAAGAAATAACCTTATTTTTATATAAAGGCGAGACAACTTCATCAATAATGTTAGAAAATCCTTCAATACAAGTATTAACATTTTCACTATTTGAACATTCATTTGCAGATTGATTACACCTATGCATCTTTTGTGTGATATCAAGGGATGAAAGTTTCTCAACGTATTCATATTTCTTCTCGTTTGTCCATGCACACTTAAACGTTACTCTCTTATCAGTACAATTTATATCCTCAACTATGCTAACTGGTTTGGAAACTTCAAAAGAAAACGATATAAGACAATGAGCACTTACAATATTGGGTTCAAGAACATCAAACGTCGATGCACTTTGGAAAATGTGGTCGGTACTTATGACATAATCAACTAAACTACCGTGACCCCTGGTTACCAACAAAGGTATTACTTCCAATACCTTTATCATTCCCCACCCGCCCTTCAAAATACGTAATCCAGTATGTTTACGCAAATCTAACAAGCAATGCCCATTACTGTTTATTCTACCGAATTCATCGTCACATGTGTACTCTGCATATGTATACTGCTATCATCAATAACGTAATCGGCCAATCCAGCAGTTAGGCTATTCATATCACCGCATAAAACAAAATGTAAACCTTTTTCATATTTTACATTTTTTACAGATGTAATAAAATCAATAATTCTATCAAAAATATTCGTTTCAGTCAACTACTACTACTGTTCTCGGGAACGACATAACACACCAATAAATCATTTTGCAAAGACAATTTGTTACCATCAATCTTAATGTATATAATATCATCATAGCTTTGAAAAATAAGAGTATCATCTGTCACATACTCGTTTCTGAGATACACAATAATGCCACCTCAGTTACGTTTACTCGATTTTTTATTTTCGGTTCTATTCAAACATATCAACATATAGGTCCGAAAATTCATTTGTCCACGTTTCTATAAATAAAACAATATCATGATTATCAAAAACAGTATCACATCGTAAGCGAGCCTTTTCCGCGTTCGTCTTTGTACTGTCATTTATCGGGGTCGCACTCTCCGAGTTATTTATAGTATCTGGGACAGAACATTATATATGTAGTTTTTGTTTTTTAGAATAATGTTAGGCTATGTCCCAGAAATCGACATCAACACATTGCAATATTCTGACGCGATAGCCTTGCGCTTGCAATGCCACCCTATATAATGCCATACTAATGTTAGGCTATTTCAGACAAATGGAAATAAACACCTCAAGTTCTTACTCAAATATTACACCTACCTCTCGTACATTATTTAAAGATAAGTGTTACTATAATATTTTTCTAGGACTGAAGCTAAGTTATATCGCCGCCTTGGCAAGGTCATCTACCATCCAGCATGTCCCGGCCGCTTTATCAACGATAAAACAAACACATTTAGTAGTTTACAAATGCATATACAACGTTATTTTATTTACTTTTTATTCTTATTATTATATTAGTCATCTAAATTAAATGTGCATATACGATAAGACCAAAACATCCTGGATGAATGATGTAAAAGAAATCGATGTGCCCATCGACACACACATTCAATAACACTTGATGCGTAATAACAATTGGTTTCTAGATAGCATTTAAATACCGTGATTTCCAATTGTAAAAATGTACAGCTAACTTGGAAAAAATTATGTTAGGCTATGACCCAACCATTGACATCCACACTTTCCTTTAATACAACATTGTAATATTGTCGACTTGTGTTCGATACAGAAATGACAAAATAATAGCTGGAATCAACTTTCATTTAAAAGCAATTGCACATACAGTGGCATACTTCTGTTAGGCTATGACAGAATAATCGAAATAAACACTTTCGTTTCGAAACTGTGTTATTATATACACTTAAATACCTGTCGGATATTATTTAAACATAATGTTACACATACGTATAATTTGATATGTCTAAATAAGTTCACAGCCTTGGCAAACCTGCACGACTCCAAATTCCAATCAATAACCAGAGTTGTCGTTCCTTTTGCATTGTCCGATTGAGAATTCCTAATCTGTCAACATCGTAGCACAATACGGCCATTGCGAACATAAGCAGGGTATACCGACATGTAACAAGCATTCAGCATTTATATTTGATGCATATTATCAACAAGTAGTTTGGAGATAACAATTAAATACCGATTTTCAGAACACAAAAACAGATCGATACTTACAAAAATAGCGGTCACTGCAAAGAGAGGTTATGCGTTAGAATTACACGTTCATAATAATCGCTGATTTCCACCCCCTGAAATAATTAGTATTTGTTCCCTAGTAGAACAAATCCCATTATCAGTTGTGACCGCTCTTAGCCAGTATTTAATATGTCTATTTATATATAATGGATAACGGCCTAATTCCCCATACTTGTCGATAATATTTGTTTATAATACTTTAAATGTATCCTTTCTTTAGTAAAACCCCACACATGACTGCCGTAATTAAGAATAGACCGTATAAAAGCATCACACACTTGTAAAGCTGTTTTCGGATTTAACTCGTAATTATTAATATTTATGAATAAAAGGTTCATAGCTTTAAGCGCTTTACTGCATAATGCTTTTTACGGTTTGAACACAGACGACCTTTACATGTATGTGTCCCAATGTAATCACGTGGCCTGTGACCGACTTTTGTGGCGATTATAATGAGGGAGTTCGATCACTAACTATAGTTTAACTATGGTCGTTGATCTGCGCATGTCTAGTTAAGGTGTAATGCGAACTTACTCTAGTTATTTAGTGAATCCCATAAAGGGATACACGCGGCATAGTGTAAAACATGGAATGTGTTTACTTTATCATAGAGATATACATATGTCAATCAAAAATTAACAACTAAAACTAGAATAAATACTGGCACATGAACAAATATGTGACATATAGAGTCTAGTCTCAGGCAATTGGTGGTTACCAATTGAATACAGACACATTAGCAAATACGTAATATATCGAGTCTAGTCAGCGAGTTGGTTACCAATTGACTTCTATACAACACCGAGATGGGCATAGCCCATCGAGGTTTATAAATAAGGCCATATCGAGTTTTTTTCTATCTTTAGCGGGTCATCCTACATAACACATCTAATGAAAATAAACATTTCTCCTCTGGTTGAAGGGGCCATCCTGCATAACAAATAAAAAATATACTGTAAATAAACATACACTTTTATATTACATGATTATTAAATATAAAATGTGAGAAGTAATTGCATCTTTAACAGTAACACTGTGATTTCACAACACACATACATGCACATGCACGCATAAATTATTATTACAATTATTATTATCTTACTACCTACTTATCTTACTACCTACTTCTAAATGCGGTCCCCGTGTGGTTGCCGGGGGCCCCGTTTGGTCACGGGGCAAACAATACGGCCACTGCAGATCCCTTTGGAGGGGTAGGCAGAGGGGTAGAATCCCCCCAAATTCATGTTCATTTTATCATTTTTTGCTCATGTTCATTAAAGGTATTCTCATGATCCCTGCATTGTTTCAGGTGCTATCTCGCTCGCATCAAAAGAGCAGTGGCAGAAAAACAATAACGTGGCTCCAGCGTAAATGGAGTTTCTACGATAGAATTTGCAGCAACTCTGCAGTTCAGGGTGAGAAGGTTCTAGGCCCATTTTCCATATTTTATCTCGATGTACATGGAAGATGAGCCTGGCATGTTCATGCCTTATAGGCGCCATATAACCTTTTCATGTGTTGGTGCGCCTAAAAACCCCAATTCAATTCTAAATGCGGAATTCGGAATCGGAAAGCAGAATGCGGAATTAAGAATGCGGAATGCGGAGAACGGAATGCGGAAGTCACGAATAAAAGTGAAATAAATGAGAGCCAAATAGGCCTTTTTTCTTTCTTTTTTTGTTCTCGACTCTTCGTTTGTTTTTTCCTGCCTGGTAGGTAGGTTTCGAGAAAGCAATGTTGTTTTTCTCAGTATAGAGGAGAAATGTTAAATTCCCTATAACCTGGGTATCCGTGTATCCTTTGTATAAATACACCATGAACGTATATACTATTATACCCTATAAATATACAAGAACTCCTTCTTGAGTATCTGTTAATTGAATTGGGTTTTTACGGCGCAAAAACACATGAAAGGTTATATGGCGCCTAACAGGGATGAACATGCTAGGCTCATCCTCCATTTACATCAAAATAAAATATGGAGAATGCGCCTCTAACCTGCAGAACTGCAGAGTTGCTGCAAATTCTATAGTAAACACTCCATTTACGATGAAGCCACGTTTCCACGTTTGCATACGCGGTGTCATGATGAAAACCTTGAATGAGCATAATAAAAAATGACAAAATGAACATGAAGAGGGGTCCTACCCCTCTCCCTCTAGCGGGATTTGCAGAGGTTGTATTCTATCCCGGCAACCACACGTGGAGAGTATCTGTTAATCCTTTGTATATACACACTATAAACTTCAATATAAAATATAAGATTTCCAAAAATACTCTTATTTAGTAGTTGTGCAAACATGGAAAAAAACGTTATTATGGAATGCGGAATTCGGAATTCGGAATGCGGAATGAGGGAATTCAGAAGTCAAGAAATATTGTATTGTTATGTGTGTGGGTGGTGTATATCACTAGCGGATCCAGGGTGGAGTATAAACTCAGAGTGGATCACTAGTGGATCCAGAGGGAAGCCCGTGCGAAATTACATAAAAAAAAATTAAGGCTTGTAAAGTTTGGACCGCCTCTTGACCTCCCCCTGGACACTCCCTAGATACATCATCCTGAAAGAAATCGAAAAGAAACGTGTTTTTTTTTTTGTTATTGTGAAAACTTTTGCTCGCCCTCGAGGTTAAATCCTGGATCCGCGTATGAACTTTCGGATATAAGATTACAGTTTATTCGTACCACTTAGAATTTAGTAGAGGGTAATGCCATCGCCTCATAGACAATGAAAAAGACAACACACATAAACGGACGTTTGTTTTTTCATGTTTGATTCAATAGTAAGTGTATTTTTGTCAATCTTATATTTTATATTGAAGTTTATAGTGTGCCAAGGATTAACAGATACTCAAGTTGGAGTTTGTGTATATTTATTAGATATAATAGTACATTGTATATACATTTACAAAGGATTAACAGGGATATTCAGTTTTTATCACATAACTTACGGTGTGAGAGTGGAATAACACCATTCTATATTTTCGATATACCACTAATTATATAAGTATGCAAATGAGCCTAGTATGCGCTGTCAAAAAAATATCGATAATGACTATGATCCAATTTCCACGGTTTATGTCGGTTTCGCGTGTTAAAGCGACAGGCAAAATGCAATGAAAGTCGATATGTGAGTTATGTGATAAATAGAATCTAACATTCGTTCTCATTAATTATTGAATTTATTAAACTCGTTAGCAAAAATGAGTTTTCCAACTCGTTTAATAAATTCAATAATGAATGAATACTCATGTAATTTAATGTAAGGTTATGGATTTTAAATTATAAAAAATACAACATTCGTGGTCACTGGCAATATTCATACATCATGTAGTAAGAGTTTTGTTTATTCCAATAAGGAATTGATGTAGCTGATCAAGTTGTTCATTTCCCTAGTCATTTTATATTTTGTTTTAAGTTGTCGTCGACGTGGAAATGCGTTTCCGATAGTTTCCATATGAATGTCAAAAATGTTGTGTGTTTTTTTGGCCCAGGCATTCAAAAGCTCACTAGCCCAATGACGCTAAACATAGAAAAAGAACTTGGTCAGACACCAACAAGCTGAGACAGACTCTATATTTTGTTTTGTAGTATGGTGTACGTAGTGACCTTGTCCGCGCGTGCTGTCCGTACTCTAACTTCCATTAATTTGTCGGACGTTATAGTATGGTAAAGCTCCGCCCCTTTGTCTGTACTGAATTAAAATAGTTAAAGCTATGCATTCATCAAATTCAATACTACTGTAAACGGACGAGGAAAAACAAGTACACTCAGCAGAGTTTGAACTCGGAACGATTGCATGTGAAGCGGGCGCTCTACCGATATCACCATAAACGTTTGCACAGCAGCGAGACACTAGTAACGTGCTTACAAACCTATCTATTTACATACACCCCAATTGAGTCCTACTACACTACAGTGCTATGATATTGTGCACTGTCTGTTACTTTGCGTACATGTGTCTGCCATGTACATAAGTATGTCAATGTTTGTGTGTGTGTGTGTGTGTGCGCGCGCGCGCGCGTGTGTGTGCGAGTGTGATAGTCTACGTGTGCCTGTGTGTGTGTGTATGTGCGTGCGTGTGTGTGCGTGCGTGCGTGTGTGCGTGCGTTCATGGTTAGAGGTTATAATACCAATAAGAACATGTCAGATATATTACATTGTGTTCCCATGCTTTCCTGATGACCTTATACGGTAAAATAGGCATATTTAACATTTTTTCATTCCAAATGTCTTCCAGATTCTCTCCATATTTTATCCTATACTCAGTACATGTGTCTACTAAACTATGGAATGGGAACTTTAGACTAGAATGGAATGGAATGCGACTGGAATCAAAAGCTCATTCCATTCCATTCCATCCCAGGTTTTAGACTATGCCGATACATGGTGCATTTAAACCATACGTTTTTTACATTGACACCGGCAACGCAATTTCTCAAATACTTCGCTGTAAAATAGTTAATTGTTGTTGCAATTGTATATATGTATCGAGTTACTGATTACATACAAATAACACGTTTATCGCGAGCGTAAGCTCGCCTTACGGTTAACGCGTTGTTGATTTTCTGAAATTGCCATACTAAGGCAATAAAAATCTTCGTCAAACCGCTAGAGTTACCTGCCCGTAAAGTTGCATCGTGCAAGTAAAACGGTGCACCGTGCAGGTGAATCGTATTTCTAGGTTATAAAAGCCTAAATGAGTCTCCATTGCCCTTCCATAGTAAAGTTAGAATGTTGAGAACCTGTTAAAAACTCAAACCTCGTTAGAATGCTGGGAAACTTACTTTATCATGCAAATAAACATGTCTGCTATTAAACATCAACAAGGAAATAGGGGGTTTAATACCTTCTAAGAAACATTTCTTCAGTTGTATACTAACACCGGGTCAAAGGTCAACACTATTTTTACCCCTTGCAATTTCATACCCTGTCTACTTTCACTTCTCAAATTTATACCAAAAACTGTCAAAAACATGATGAGCTGCATTTTCAAATATCAACAACATGTCCAGAATACAGTTACAGCCAAAAAATAACAGGAAACTGCACTAAAAAAATGTTTTTAAAGAAAAAAAGATTAGCACTCTTTAATACAGAACTACTTTCGACTGCACCAGGCGAGCACATCCTGTGGATTTAGTGTAATTAGACCTATAAGGGATTATTTTGCGTCATGTTTTTTAATTAAACTGGTCGATTCAACCCTACAACTTAATAAAAGAACATTTTGACTTGTTTCGCAATGCCGAATGACTTTGTCTTGAAATTATTGCGATTTACCTGCGCTTGACCATGCACTAAATCGAGTCGATTTTGTCGCGAAATTAAGAAATAATAAAAAAAGCAATATCTCAGCAACCGTTCAACATTTTCTCATCAAATCAACTCTGGTGGCTTTGTTTTGCATCCCTGAGTATGTATACCACACACTTTGCCATATATCTTTCACAAAAATTCCAAAAAAAAAAAAAATATCACATTTTTAGAGAAAATCAGAAAATTTGAGGAAAAGTTGCCAAAAACACTCTAAAATAGTCTCAAAGTCTGAAAATGATATTTTTTTCTCTGTTTCTGAGTTCAACTCACCTATTCAAACAAAATAAATGCCTAGAAAATCATTTTTTATGCAATTCTGAAAAATACATGATTTCTCCTTATAGGTTATAATAGCCTAAATGAGTCTCCATTGCCCTTCCATAGTAAAGTTAGAATGTTGAGAACCTGTTAAAAACTCAAACCTCGTTAGAATGCTGGGAAACTTACTTTATCATGCAAATAAACATGTCTGCTATTAAACATCAACAAGGAAATAGGGGGTTTAATACCTTCTAAGAAACATTTCTTCAGTTGTATACTAACACCGGGTCAAAGGTCAACACTATTTTTACCCCTTGCAATTTCATACCCTGTCTACTTTCACTTCTCAAATTTATACCAAAAACTGTCAAAAACATGATGAGCTGCATTTTCAAATATCAACAACATGTCCAGAATACAGTTACAGCCAAAAAATAACAGGAAACTGCACTAAAAAAATGTTTTTAAAGAAAAAAAGATTAGCACTCTTTAATACAGAACTACTTTCGACTGCACCAGGCGAGCACATCCTGTGGATTTAGTGTAATTAGACCTTCTAGCACGTCGTTATAACCTTACATGAACGCTGAGCGGTGCGAGGTGTTATTCGAAGGAAAATAAAGCTAATTACACCGAGATTACATCGAGCGAAGCGACGTTATACAGCTAATTTCACCGAGCGAAGCGAGGTCTTGTGCATTGAATATAACATACATGTAAATTAAGTTTGTTTTCGATTTTCTATTCAGTGTTTTCGCTGACTCAGTCCAACTTATTTATTTATCTAATTTGTTCAAAAACAACAAAATCAACGATTTAATGCTTGATTACATTTAAATATAAGTGAATGCGTCAATATTTATTATTTAAAAAAAATAAAAATAGAATATAATAACCTGGTTCTCTGGCTTAAAATAGAATAGAATAACTTTTATTTTCCAATCAAGGACCATCACTGGCATTACACTCACAGTACTAGGTACTACCTTTGTGAAGGGCAAAACTATAACCAGTCTTTGATTGCAGTAACAGTATAAGTTAAAATGATTCATTTAGAAACACCAACAAATGTAAAAACAATCCAAAATATGAATCAAATTTGATGTAGAAGCACTCGAGCAGATGTTTGATTTTGCATTGAGTTTAGAAAACTCCACTGATGTACACTGTAAGGCATGACAGTATGAGTATTGCACACATTATTTAATCGCTCTAGTCTATTTACTTAAAACGACGCTTCCCACTGTTCAGCAACAGCAAAATCAACGATTTAATGCTTGATTATGTTTAAATAAAATTGGTTGCGTCAATATGTAAGTTAGTTTTACTAGATCTATTTATTGTTTATATTAGATCTACATACTTGAAAGCAGTCCAATTTCATTGAAAATACAATATGACAAAAGGACTAAGAAAGCTGGCTAAGCGCTGACCATCCTACCTAATAGTAATAAATGTCTGAGATTGTGTGAACTGTGTCATTGCTTTTTGTTCAAATTGTATTTAACGACCACTGCGCCATTTAAATCTCAATTACACTTATTAATAATAAAAATTCACCTGAAACAATAGGTATATGCAATAATAATTATTTCGCCTACCTTTGTATCCTTAAATTGTTTATGCGAAGCCAAAGGCGGTAAGTGAAATATCCTTTCTTTTACTTGAGGGAAACGTAAACCTTTTTTGTTCTTTGTAGAAAAAGTGAAGCACCTACTGTACTGTAGACGTAATAGTACGTCACCATTATGACAATTTTCAATGCTGATTACGTCAGTCAGTGACGTTCGACGCAATTTTAATTTCAAAGGGGATGTAGAGAGTGGTGACTTGGGAACAAGGTATTAAACAAACTGATTATTGCAAATGACACATCATCAATGTTTTGTTTGTTTGTTTGTTTGTTTGTTTGTATGGTGTTTTACGTCATTTTCAACACATGTAAGGTTATATATGACGGTGGATGTTTGGATGGTGGAGGCAGACCACCCACTTGTCCTGGGTAGAACCAGTACTGTACACCTCCCGCCATCCGTAAGGATCGACACATCCTCACAAGTCGAGCTCGCAGTGGGATTCGAACCTGCAGCGGTGAGAGGCGAGAAGGTTTACAACACAACATTCAGTATCACATGAAACAATTCATTCCTATTCCTTCCTACCTGATCATTGCTGCTAAGTGAAGGCATTTACATTTAGGAAATAGGAATAGATTGGATCATCCTGAGAAGTCTCATAAAAAAAAGTATGCATACATAATTATACTGATCATGCTTATTCAAGTTCACCTGACACTTACTCACTATATAAGTCATTTTTTTCACAACTGTGGCCGATTTGCTTCACAATTATTATTATTAATTTATTCAATTTATTTAATATTATTATTTTATTTATTTTGGAAAACATTTCCACCACTTAAATTGTTCAATATTGTTTTGTTCTGGATATGTTCATAGAAAAAAGTGGAAGCTGGAAAATCGCCATATTACCTTAGCTGTTGATGCGACTATAAAATCCAATTCAATTCAATTCAATTATCCTGCTCCCACAAAAACAATGCATGTATTCAATACTTTTTTTCACAAATTAGGCAGTTTTCGCGCTTTTTTTTCTCCACCAAAAGGACCAGGCTAGGGTCGGGAGTCTTCACAATTTTTAGTGGGTAAAAGCCCTGCCAACATTACAATGGAAATCACACTGCAGTGCTTGTTTTGATTTAGTTTAAACTTATTTATTTTACATCGATTGTAACGAAAGCTCTATGAACTTATTTGAATCACTCTCGATGTCTTCCTGGGTAGAACCAGTACTAACAATGCAGATAAAGTGTCTTGCTCAGGGACACAACGCAATGGCGGGAATCGAACTCACGACTTTTGGATCATGGGTCCAACGCTCTACCACTAGACCACAGTGCTGCACGGTTTGATTTGGAAGTAATAGAGTATAATGTGTAGATCCCCATTTCGATTTCGAATAGTTATGCTAAAATAATTTGTTGAATTAGATTTTTTTATATGATGATCGCAAAGTTTGTATGTGAATAGTAGTGGGTTGCGTTTTTTTGTGTGTCCCTTAGAACGGAGCAACTGGGTTCGGTTTAGCAAATCCCTATGTTTTAAGGTATTACGGTATGAGTAATATTACACAATGTAACCATTTTATTTACTTAAACCGACGCTCGCCAGGAGGCAGTGCCTTATTCATATTAACTTAAGTCAAATGTCTATAAATGTCGAAGATACAACAAAATTAGATTCAGATTTGTAAAAGTTTATTTTTGTCCACCATGTTTGAACCAGAGCAACCATCCCCTTGCCGTGGGTTGAACTATAGTAGACTGATGACGTCATTCTGGTTAAACCATTGCGTATTCGATCTGACCATAGTTAAACTACGGCTACTAAGTCTATGGTTCGTGATCGAAGTCACTCAATAGCATGCGTAGCTGTGATTATTGAGCAATATTATTGGGCAATATCGTTTCACATTAAAGACACATTTCCCAGCTGATTGTAGCTTACTTCTCGCTGACTGATTACCACAGAGACATTATATTGAGGCCCCATCACAGTTTGTTTCTTTTCATTTACTATTACCTTTTGTCAGTTCAGTGGAAAAAGCTGCGCACGGAGTTAAAAAAAAAAAAAAATCTTCCTTAGACACTGTGTTTGTTGGTGACGTCAGGTAAACAAGTGTGTCACATAATAAAAAACCACTAGATTGTTTATTATGGGGGAGCATATAGTCGCCGCTTTTTCCGTCCGTCCGTATGTGCGTTCGTGCGTCCGTGCGCTTTTTGTCCGGAGCATAACTCAAAAAGTATGCTTGATTAAAGTTCCTGTGAATGATAAGGATAATGAGACGGAGTGCAGTTCATAGGAACCATAACTCTAGCTTCACTACTTTTTTAATTATCTCCCCTTTTTGAAAAATCTTATCCGGAGCATAATAGAGTTCCGTACGGATTCATTTTGAATAAGGAAAGGTTATGAATGAATGAATATAAATACACTAAAAGGAAGAGAACAGGAAATATTCAAATCTGACCAAACTTGGTAAAGGACCATAATCTTATAGTAAATACAAAATATTAAACCTCTGGCTCTTGTAGTTTCAGAGAAGAAGACTTTTTAAATTTTTTCCTATATAAGTCTATGTAAAACTGTGTTTCCCGGGGCGGGGCAAAATTAGACCCCAAGGTCACCATTTGAACAAACTTAGTAGAGGACAATAAGCTGATGCTACATGTAATATATGAAAGCTCTGTGCCTTGTGGTTTCAGAGAAGAAGATTTTTTAAAAGTTTTTTCCTATATAAGTCTATGAAAAACATGCAAAATCTCAATATACAAACTTTGGATCCCAGGGCATAGTCATTTTTAACCCCGGGGACTTCATTTGAACAAACTTGATAGTCTAGGCGTTGGCGATCATTTTAAAAGAAAAACTGTCGAAATCTGTCCAGCGGTTCTTGAGAAGAAGATGTTTTTATGTTTCGATTATATATGGTAATGGCGGCCATTTTGGATGTCGCGCTGACCTAATTTTAACATTTTGAAAAGCATTTACCTAAGGATTATTCATTTGAAGTTTGGACAAAATTGGCCAAGCGGTTTCTGAGTAGAAGTCGTTTGAAGCAAAAGTTAACGACGACGACGACGGACGACGGACGAAGAGTGCTCCCAATAGATCACCTTGAGCCTTCGGCAAGATATTGAATGTAACAAGTCCAATATAGGATTTAAATCAAAAACCCGTATCTTTTCAGAAACAGTATGTCACAATAACACAATATTTTCACACCATATCAGGTCCATAAAGAAAACACACTAACGAAGTTTGGTACATATCCTGTGCAACACAGGCCGGATGCTTAAAGAAATAACTCCAGACTTGGGCATTAAAGTGATTGCTTAAGCTGAGTACTCTGAGTACTGCCATTATAATATAATTATTATGCGAGCCTTTTGGAAGTTATGATTTTTACTTGTAACTATCTTCAATATGATAATGAAATCTGTAAGCAGTTATGTGTAAGTGATAAAACATTAGTCCAAAAAGTAGGTCAATGTCATTCATATTGACCTGGTTTTGGTAATCCAAAAGTGGTTCATGAGGAGTAGTGGCGACAACAAATTTATAGTTAAATGTGAATGGTGGGCGTTGTCCAATCACATACAAAAGTTAGACTGCATAGATAGGCAAAGTGATGCATTTATTATTGCTGTCAAGATGACATACAACCAAAAAAGCAAAACAAATATATCAGCCACTGCATGATATTATAGTTGTTTGTTGACATTTTGAAATTTACCTCGTAAATACTGCTTTTCCACAAAGCCTCAGCATTTCAACTATATATTGTATGAGAATCTGCCAGGGTGTCAGGGAAGTATTCTAATCTACATAATAGAAATGTAGCAAAGAAAAGGTTTTAAACAAGAATTAAGCACATTCAAAATTCAAATGTACCCCTTATATTTCAGAATATTACTGGGTCCAATACAAAGCTAAGGCCAAAGACTGCTGTCTGCTACTTCAATGATTACATCTGTTTCTCACAATTCTAATGGATGCTGATGTTGAAAATACAAATATAATGACAATATTAAATGTACATTATAATTTGATGTTACCGTACCTCAGAAATACAATTATAATGGACAATTATTTAACAATTAAATGATGACTGTTTTTAATCAATCAATCAATATATCTATTTTTAATGGGACACATGGCAGTCTTCAAATGGGATTAAGCATCAAAATTATCACCCAGATTTTATTAATCCGGTATCATTTTGACTTTGAAAATCTACTTGCATTTATTCATAATAATACCTTAGCCAGTAGGGCAGCTACCTAGTAGGCCAAAAAATCAGGACCTGCAAACAGTTTTCACAAGCATGGTTGAAAAATACAAAACTGAAATATAGTAGTGTGTGAATTTGTTAAATTGTATGTCGACATATATGTAGGGTGTCAATATGTCCACAACGTGCCAATATGTCTGCTGACATAATGGACCACACACGTAAGTGTGATATAAGTCCATGTCCACGGCATATTTAGGGGCTTTCTCAAACAAATAAATCTTTGATTTTGATCAGTTAATCAAGGTCGAATGGTAGATTAAAAAGGAGATTGTGCTTATTAGTAGTTTTTTCATAGATAAGGAAAATTAATGAAATCAAATATACACAGATCAGAAATAAATACAATTATAAATAGTAAAGGATTTAATTAAATAATTGAAATAAACCATGTTTAACAGTAATTTATGTTGGTAACGATAACAGATCTCAGTTAAGATGAAGAAAGAAAAACTATTTAATAAAGGAAAGAATAAAATGAACAAAGTAAAAAAAGAATATATAAAACACAATATAACCATATAATAATCTGATAAAATCAGCAACGTATAATTCTTTAGGCCCTTGATAATCGAAATTGATCCATACATTTCTAAAAATGGTATACGCGTTTAGCAATATAATATAAATGTAAATTTAATCGTTCACAATCTGGACCACCTACATCAATCCGAGCACCTTTTATCGCATGCTTGCACAACCGGAAATCCTCCACATTAAATCATTGCCAAAAAATGCATGTCAATCATAATGATTCCCAGGCGCGAGTTATATAATATTGTATGACCATTATGCATAGTACAAGTATTGTTTTATTGCGATGTAGCGTCTCCGTTGTCGAATATGTGTTGTAAATCTTCGCCTCTCACCGCTGCAGGTTTGAATCCCACTGGGAGGTGGTGTATAGTACTGGTTCTACCCAGGAAAAGTGGGTGGTCTGCCCGTCATATATAACGTTACATGTTTTGACAATGACGTAAAACACCATACAAACAAACAAATTATTTTGATGTAAATTGAGAGTAGAATTACATGAAATGGGATTAAAGGCCAATGTAAGTATGCCCTGTCCCACAAACACAGCATGTAATACGTAGGTAATTAGTGTGTCACATAACACTTAATGATAAGGATCAATAATGCTCAGTGGGGTAACTTAAATTAGCTTCTGCTCATTATAGGTCACTATGATAATTTACTGTGTTTATTGCTTTCCCCAAATGGTTTAATTCTCATAAGGTCTGTCCAATATAATAAGCAGTCATAAATCACTATGACCCTCCACTCCGCGTGGTGTCTCTAATTGTTTAATAGACACTGTTTTGGCAAAAGTGTTGATGTGAAAGTTGGAAATGTCCGATCATACAATATAGAATAATTACATTTTTAGTGTATTAACATGACCTAACAGCTAATTTATTTAGAATTAAACCTTACAAAACATGTAGTAGTAGATCTTAATGTATGTATATATAAGCATTTATATAATAAATCATGTTTTGCAACATTTAATTTCTAAATACATGTATAAGTAAATATATATTACTTGTACGTTAAAGATCATTGTTAAAGAAGCTATCCTGCCAACAACAGTCAAGTTTTACAATATATGTAAATAGTTTCTAAACCTTCCGACAATAAGGTATATATATAATTTGCATATTTTGAGAATTCAACAAACTATATAGACATAATATAAACAGCTTTAACCAGACAGGTCAAACCACAAAACTGTAAGTTACCAACTATTCATTCTACGCATATTCATTTAGAATAGTCTATTAAATCATTTTAGAATTATTTTATCATTAGAATTTTGTGTTTCTGGGTTTCAAGAACCTCACTACTCAATAACAATAATGAACGTTGTTTAACGGCTCAACAACACAATATAGGTTATTTAGAGCCGACCCAGAGAGAAAGGAAGAATACATAGGAATCCGGATACCGTGCCTTTCTCTTATGATCCAATAGATTCCTATGGTTCTTTAACGTGCTCGGAGGATAGACCGATACACGGGACCGCCCGGTTTACGTCCACGTCCGACGGACGAGGCTAAGGAAAAGTGTCTTGCCCAAGAACACACCGACTAAATGTCCAGTAAAACTTCAGTGTTTGTTAGCAACACCCTCAACCACATTTTAAACCCACGCTAACAATTTAAAAGAAGATTTTTTAAGTTTTCCCTATATAAGTCTATGTAAAACATGCAAACTATTTATATACAAACTTTAGAAAAATTAACAAAAAAAAAAACGCACCCAAACATGAAACAATAAAAACAAAATGTTTACCTCCAGTGGGATTTGAACCCTCGGCCCTAGCTTCCCAGTGTATAAGAAGTAATTCAATGATTTTTCTATGGTGGCCATCTTAAAACATAAAACAGGAAAAAATATCAAATTATTCAAAACTCACCTGAAAAAATTCGAAACGAGATAGTTATGTCGGGATTTTTATGTCGGTAAACTTCCAGTTTGCTTTGGCTTCGGGACAGTTTGTCTCATTGAAATTCAATCCTAGGGTGATCCCTGAAATCCTAACAGAAAATCACATTTTATCGCTTGTAATTTTCCATTTTTTTGTGCTTTCTGTAACAGTTGTCTGTCTGTACACCACACACTTTTTCCGGACTAGTTCTCCTGAAACCCTGGCCGGATTTCAACCAAACTGTGCAGGGATGATCAGTACTACACCTAGTTGTGCGTATCGTTGTTTTGTCTTGGTTGAGTGATTGTTGGAGGAGTTATTGCCCTTTAAATGTTTTAATACACAAACTTTGTCCGAAACTAGTTCTCCTTAAAGACACATTTCCCAGCTGATTGTAGTCGTTGAAAAGTCATGGATCGCATGCTTTTTAACTGCTTACTTCTCGCTGACTGATTACCACAGAGACATTATACTCAGGCCCCATCACATTTTTTTTCTTTTCATTTACTATTACCTTAGTTTTTGATATAAGATATATTGTAACTAAAAAAAACACTAGATTGTTTATTATGGGGAAGCATATAGTCGCCGTTTTTTCCGTCCGTCCGTATGTGCGTCCGTGCGTCTATGCGCTTTTTGTCCGGAGCATAACTCAAAAAGTATGCTTGATTAAAGTTCCTGTGAATGATAAGGATAATGAGACGGAGTGCAGTTCATAGGAACCATAACTCTAGCTTCACTACTTTTTTTTAATTATCTCCCCTTTTTGAAAAATCTTATCCGGAGCATAATAGAGTTCCGTACGGATTCATTTTGAATAAGGAAAGGTTATGAATGAATGAATATAAATACACTAAAAGGAAGCAGAACAGGAAATGTTCAAATCTGACCACAGAGTCACGATTTGAACAAACTTGGTAGATGACCATAACCTTAAGGTAAATGCAAAATATTAAACTTCTGGCTATTGTAGTTTCAGAGATGAATATTGTTGAAGTGTTTCCCTATATAATATATCTTTAATATGTAACCACTGGGGCGGGTCCAAGTTTGACCTCAGGGTCACCATTAGAACAAACTAGTTAGAGGAACATAAGACGATGTTACATGCAAAATATCACAGCTCTATATCTTGTATTTTTGCAGACGATTTTTTAAGATTTGTTAAATGAAACGGTTAAGCCCCATTGCGGGGGGCATTTATGACCTCAGGTGCACCATTCGAACAAACATATAATGATGCTTCACATAAACTTGGGGTTGTCCGTGGTCGAGTGGTCTCAGATTTGAAATCACATGTCCCTCACCGCTGTGGGTTCGATTCCCCATGGGGCCAGGACTGTTAAGTATGAGTATCAAGCTATCCAGCTTGCTTGCGGAACGTCGGTGGTTCTACTCAGGTGCGCGCCCGTGCACGAACAAATGCCCGGGTTTGCACCTGGGGTCTTCCTCCACCAATAAAAAGCTAAAATGTCGCCAAATGACCTTAGCTGTTGGTGCAACTATAAAATCCAGTTTAATGAATTCATATAAGATCTGATTGAATTCCGACAAACGGTTTCTGAGAAAAAGTCGTCAGAAGCAAAAGATAACGACGACGACGGACGTCGGACAGACAACGGACGGACGACGGACGAAGAGTGATTCCAAAACATCACATTGAGCCTTCGGCTCATGTGATCAAAAACACTGACAGATGACAACGAATTTTGAATGTTGAAGTCCCGATGACTTTCTTGCATTTGAGATTTACTAAAAAATGGCAGAGAAGTAATTGATAATAGAGTATATTGTGCTAAAAATACAAAAACTATTAATTGTTAACATGGGTCTTTTAAAAAAATCCATCTATACATAGTTGTTTTAACATATATACAAGTGCACATAAAATGCAAAACGGTTATAATTTTTACTACATTATTACCGTATACACTCTATACCCCCCCCCCCCCCCCCCCCCCCCCCCCCCCCCCCCCACACACACACACACACAAATAAAATAGGCTCGAAATGTGTCTTTAAGGACACATTTCCCAACTCTACTTGGTCATAAAAAGCATGGGAAGCTTGAATATTTACAGCCAGCACGCTTCATGGCTGATCAACTCAGGTATATAAATTGAGGCCCTCTCTTAGTTTTTTTATTTGTATAGCATTGCTATATTGAGGGTAAGAATAGCTTAACAACACTTTGTAATTAACTTTAATGAAGAAATATATATTCATCATTTAGCTTTTGAATACAAAACTTATCTGGTATTTCTTAATTGATTTTAGACCAAATATTAGAGCACAACACAATAAATATACAGCATTCTTTAATGTGTTATTATGTGTACTGGTCACAAATGCTTTATTGGTGGGCCTCATAATCCACCCCCACCCCCCCCCCCCCCTCCCCCCCCACACCCACACCCCCACCGACTCAAATACAATAGGCTCGAAATATTGTTGACAGAGTTATCGCCTTTTTAGGTTTTAATACACAAACTTTTTCCCAACTAGTTCTCCTGAACCGCTGGCCGGATTTCAACGAAACTGTACCTTGTGCATATCGTCACCGTCTTCTGGTTGAATGAGTTTTGGCAGAGTTATGGCTCTCTAAAGGTTTTAATTCATAAACTTTGTACGGACTAGCTTTCCCGATCCCCTGGCCAGATTTCAACGAAACTTGGCAAGATTAATCTGTACCAAGCCTAGTTGCACATCTTCGCCGTGTTCAAATAATATTTGGCGGAGTTATGGTCCTTTAAAGGTTTTAATTTGAAGCCGTATTTTAAGTTCATTTATGACAAGTCTGTAAAATAAGAATGCTTTTAAATGAACGCTTATTCACAAATGCAAGCTGCTAAATAACACTGTGAACATGCACCTGTTTTTGGATGGTTTAATTTGCGGGACATGACCCAGTACGTTTTTTTTAGCCTGAAACATTAGAAACATATAAAGATGCAGTTTTATTCAATATATTTATTATAGTCTGTCTATAAATACATCAGTTAAAGTTTACTGGTTTCTAAGCATATCAGGTTGGACATCTGAACTTAGTTTTTAGTCAATTTTGTATTGAAAATAATCCTACCAATAAAATTCACAGGACAGTTGGCATCTACCTAACAAGCCGCCTAGTATTTTACTATTATTTCCGCACCGATATCAGACTATATGTAATACCGCCATATTTTGTTGTTACATAGACTGCTTCACTGCACATGTTTTGTGTTGATGCCGCACTTGCGTAATGTACCCAGAACTATACACTTACCCTACTAGCATATGTTTTAACATTTCTGATAATTTAATTATATATCTAGTCATTGCATTAGCAATGTGTTTTCTTTGTATGGTGTTTTACATCATTTTCAATGAATTAACAATGAAGCAAGGACTGTATAAGATAATATTTAAAAGTCTTGAATAAAGTAAAGACTGTACACATTATCGAGAATACTACAGTCAATGAGCCGGTTCCGTGCAAGTTCCAGTTCCGCGCCAGTTCAAACGTTTGCATTGATTCCGCCAGAGCCCTCTTTTTATATTGGGGGAATGGGGCCAGGGCCGTTCGAGTGGGGAACAGTCAATTTTAAAGGAAAGGGGAATTTTTGCATCAATTATATATCCATCTATCAAAAATGTTGTATTAAAATCTATTAAAAACTATTTTCCATATTCCTTCAGTAACATATTTAAATAACCTACCATTACCTCCTCTGACCATTTGCAGTAGAACCTCAACACTATGCTATAAGGCTGTTAATATTCTAACAATCTGGCGGTATGTGACATGTTTATGCCGACACCATATTACATCCGGGCAGTTGCGAGGCAGCACTATATTAAGGTACTTTCCCCGGTATTTCATTACATCTACTTTTATTTAAAGGGGAGGGGGAATTTCAGAAAATTTGGGGGAAAATAGTCTACTCAACTATCAACGGCAGGAGGAATCACAGGCAACCGTATGATGGACCCCAACCCACTCCAAACACACACTCCCCACCCACCACCACCCAAATATATGTTGTGTCGTCAAATTAAGATAGTTCCACTACAAATAGCCGTGAAAAAAAATTTGGTTTATATTTTAAATATTTATATTAAAGGTTGGAACGTCCTAGTGTGTAAAAATACACGTTTAATGCTCTTTTGAAATTTTTCGTATTGGCGGGCATTGTTATTGCATTTTCATTGATATCGTTATTGTGCAGTGCTAAATTTCCATGACAATGGATATAAATGGAAAAAATGATGAAACCAATTTTTTCCTGGTCTATTCCGACTTGACCTTCACCTCGTTAGTAAAACACTTCGTGAACGTCTGGAGAAAAAACTAATTAAGGAAATTTGGTTCTGTTTTCGGAAGATGTTACTCTGATTCAAGCCACGTATAGATAACCTAAAGTTATGCAAATTGTTCTCATTTAGACCTGTAATTTGAATGAGAACCGACGCCTATATGTATAATCAGTACTTACGGACGTTCCAACCTTTAATATAAATATTCAAAATATAAAGCAAAAAATATTTATCGGCTATTTGTAGTGCAACTATCTTAATTTGACCACAAACACAACATTATTTGAGATGGGAGGGGGTGTGGGGGGGGGGGGGCGAGGGGTCCCCACAATGATACGGTTGCCTGTGGGAGGAATGGGGCCGAATTAAAAAAAAAAGTGAATCGAGGCCCTGTCCGTTGAATAAATAAAAATGCAGAGACATATTTGAATCTGATGCCATGATGGGGGTGCATGTGTAATAAGAATAGACTTCTGGTAAATAGCAAGGATCCTTGTTACTACTAATAGGCTTGTACATGTTGTAAATGATGAATAAAATATACAAACGTTCCGAACGCTAGCATGATACAAATATACTGAGTAGTGTGATAAAAGACAAGATTATGTTATTTTTTCTGTTTTGGCAAGCATCATATGCAGCAATATTGAACATCAGACAGTAAAAAGAGCAATATAAGATATTTACTGCATTTGCCCCACCCACCAAATCGGCAACTGACAATCTCGCATTTCATCACACGTTATCTCTAAATCTAAACATATAAATTAACATTAAAAAACAGTCTTTACCACACATATTCACTGGACAGTTACCATCGTCCTACCATTGGTCGTCATAAGATGATTTGATACACCCATCCGAGTCTGAGACTGCAAAATGTCCATAGCAAAACGCCATACTCATGATACTGTGAAGCTTCAGTTCAAGCAAAACGCCATACTCATGATACTGTGAAGCTTCAGTACAGAATGTCGTTTGTTGTTGAAGCGTTGATGCTTCTTTCCTCGAAGTACCCTAACCTAAGGTGATTTACTGTTTCTGGTAATATAATTCAGTTTCTATACATCTTATCATTGAATTAATAATAAAGGAAACGTTTAAAAAGATCGTTATACATGGACTTTTCAGATCCTATTCTGTACTGAAATCCGAGCATCACGATTTGTGATAATCCGAGCCTTCTCTTACCAGCCCTTTTTACGATTTTTGATATTTCATCTGTTTATTTATAAAGCCGCAAAAAAAAAAAAATAGAAAAAAAAATAGAAGGCTTTTAGGGTCAGAGAAGGCTCGGATTCGATTTGTGATTTTTAACATACTCTGTTTATTCCAGAAGCTTTTTATTTATAAAACAAACCATTTTTATACAAAAATTACGAAAACAACCATTTGTATGTGTTTGTATTTAGTATAATACAATATATAAGCATATTCGTAATTGGACCCTCCGTTTCGGAATTCGCAATTGGTCGGTTCTTCTCAAATGGCGTATAACATTACGAAGCTGAAAAATAAAGAAAAGTATGTCGTGCATTTTAGAAACTTAGAATTGAATAAAAAGCTTGGATTAAAGGTAACAAAAATACACTGAATACTACAGTTTGATGAATCAAATTGGTTAAAGACATACATAGACTTTAATACTGCCGAGAGAACAGCTGGTAAAAATGCTTTTGAAAAGGATTTCTTCAAACTGATGAACAATTCAGTTTTTGGTAAAACTATGGAAAATTCGGAAAAAGAATTAATGTTAAATTAACTCACGACGAGGAGGTCCTTTTAAAATATGCAGCAAGACCTTCATTTATTTCTTGTAAAATGTTTAATGAAAATGTATTTGCCATAAACAGAATAAAAGAAAGACTAGTTTTGAATCGTCCTTGTTATGTTGGCATGTGTATTTTAGACTTGTCAAAATATTTGATGTATAATTGCCATTACAACTATATAAAAAATAAATATGATAAAAAAGCTAAATTATTATTTACTGATACTGATTCCTTGTGTTATGAAATAAAAACAAAAGATATGTATGTAGACTTTTACAGGGATAAAGAACTTTTTGATAATAATTTTGTGATTATGATCCAAAAAGTAAGTTTCATTTTAATGATAATAAAAAGGTTATTGGCAAGATGAAAGATGAAACGTGTGGCATACCTATTGTTGAATATGTTGGACTACGAAGTAAACTATATTCGTATATGCTAGATAATGAGGTTAGTACAAAGAAATGCAAAGGCGTTAAAGAGTGTGTTGTTAAAAAACAAATAGCCCACGATGATTATAAAAAATATTTTACTCACAGCAACGGAAGCTCATCACAAAATGAAAGTTATCAGATCTAACAAACACAAGCTGAACTATGTAAATTCTGTGATATGCACAGCGATGATGAAGACTACTGTCCGGTTCCGTCTGACCTTGCTTAATGAATTGCAAATGTTTTAGTTATTTACAAAAATTATTAGATAGTGAGGGTTTAATCAAAGTTCTTCCCAAGCGGAGGACGATTAATTAAGGTTTAATAGATAGTGGGGTATGGGTAAAGTTATGCATAAGCGACGTTCGATTAAGCAGTTTGTACAGTTGTAAAAGATGTCTGATATCAAATATGCCGTCACCATTTGGTGCTTGCATTTTTGTTGGGGCAGCTGGAGACAACTGATAACTGCTGATTGTTTGTCGCGAGGGAGGAACTTTCGCAAGAACCCTCACTATCTATACTACTACTGTCTTATCTCACTGTGTATCGACACTTCGCGTTTTGCTATCAATACAAATCTAGGGGTCAGCGCAAAACTATTGTAACTACATATGAATAAAGAAGTAGATAGAATAGGTGTACACTGAACACTCGACACTGTTATCTTAACTTGGAATATAATCGATGTTAACTGTTTCATTTTACGTTGTGGAGTAGGATTGTAGTGTAGTAGTAGTATTTGTTTCAAGGACACGTAACTTACACGAATGTCTAGACCGCAAGCATGTCGTTTAAAGAATACTCGGTGCATTCTGATTCTAGGGTTAAGTGTGATTATTTTGTCAGTGCTCTTGTTTATATCAAACAACCATGGTTTGGACGAAAACGCAGTAGAATACGTGTCAACAATTCCAAATCGTGAGTTTCGGGTAAAAGAAGTGAAACAGATTTTGTTTTGGAGGACACCAAATGATGATAAATTTAGAAGTATGGAAGGGGAGAAAAATTGTGTAAAACAATGCCTGGTAAAGTGTGATGACAAAAACACCATTTCTGAAAGCGACGCAGTTAGTTTCGAACTCAGTTCTCTGTGGCCAGATAACTGGAACATTGGAACCAAGAAAACAATCAAATTTCCCACGTACCGTCGCCCCGATCAGATATGGGTTGTTACAAACATGGAACCACCGGCAAACCTGTTTGGTGATATAAAAGTGTTTAATGGACTGTTCAACTGGACGGTGTGGTACCGGTCGGATGCCACGATGATAATACCATATGGTAACCCGTATGCTTTTACTAAGACCGAAGCTGCCAAAGCTACTGAAGAGTTCAAAAGTCGTAATTTTTACCGAGAAAAACAATTAGAAATTACAGGCAAAATAAGTAATTGCAATGATTTTTATGGGAGATATAAAACTATTAATGATTTACAGAAATATGTTAATGTAGATATGTTTGGGAAATGTTACAATAACGTGTGTGGCGATCCGTTGGAACACCATTCTTGTGATCGGATAACTCGAAAGTATAAATTTTACCTTGGATTTGAAAATTCAAATTGTAAGGATTATGTAACTGAGAAATATTGGTCGGCATTGGAAAGAGAACAAATTCCAATTGTTAATTGGAATCACGTGACCTCATCTCTGGTCATACCGAATTCTTACATCAACATTCACGATTTCAAAGATATAAAGTCACTGGCGGAATACATAAAGATTGTTAGTAAAAATGAAAAGCTGTACAACAGTTACTTTGAATGGAAAAAATGGTATACAATGTCATCTGAGTGTTTGTCTTGCAAGTTGTGTCGCGCTTTACATGATCCAAAGAGGTCCGCTCAAGTTATATCAGACCTGGATGGCTGGGTCCGGAATGACACGTGTGCAAAAGTAGAGGTATTTATGCTGTGTTGTATATAAATAGAGAATAGTATGTCGGTGGTTTTTACTTTCAAGTTTATTAGCCCCTTGTGAACCTATCATTTTATAACAGACTGCATGTTTAGTGGAGGCCCCGTTTACAGTTCACCACTATCCTTTCCTCTTCCTCTTTGATTGTGCGATGACCGGACAGATTGTGGACCCTATGATGACATCTCCTTAAATCCTTATAGGAAGGTAGCGTTTGATGTCTTGTCGTACCCTTAAGGGTTTATTCTCTTGTTGCTCTAGCTGCTGCCAAGTCATTGAGTACTTACTTTTTGGCTTTTTAGACTTTTATTTTTTATATTATATATATACATGATCATTTATGTGTTTAACTTATATTACGTATTAATGCCGCCTTGTTTGTTAGAGAGTATAACCTGGCGGGTTTATCTTTATTTACACTGTCCCGTTTATTGGGATGACAATAGGGTAAGAGTGAGGTTTGGTGCACCCTATTACCTGGGATAACGCAATCTTATAATTACACATGGTAGCAGTGAGACGTTTATCTCTGTTGTAATTCACACGCTAACGCACACGTATCCCTTACATGAGAACACCTGTATTTCTGTGCTGATGTGTACTTCTAGCTCGTCGTGCTCCAAAGTTGAATAGTAATCAGTATGTAAGGCAAATCAAGGTATTTGAACATAAAGAAGCAAGGTCGCCCGCCTTGATTCAAAATGTTTGGTAGGAACAACTGATGGTAAAACTCGGGGAAAATGTGTCTGGTTTGAAAGAAAAAAACGGTCGTGGCGTGTTTACGTCAACATTATTTTTTTCAATATTGTTTAAACACCCGTGACTTGATATGTTATTATGTTAAACTTCGTGTCCAGGTACATTTGCATTCAGCAATATCAGTCATGTCTCTACTTGTTTACCATACATGAAATTAAAACTTTGAGTCAACTGAACTAAACGGTGTTGTGATAACTATTTACCCTAACAAAAGGTCCTACTACTAACATTGTTTTATTGACATGATTTATTAGGAAATACCAGTACATTATATGAAATTAGATTACAATTTATTCTGGATACCATGCATGCTAGTATGTGTGTTGTCTTGAAAATCTAACAGGACAAAAAAACTATCACTTTCCTCAACACTTTATTTCATGGAATGACTTCTTATAGGTTTGACAGCTGATATTTGTAGCAAAACTGATGCATTCATTGCCATTACAGAAAATTCAAAAAGATCTAGTATGAATCAAACAATAACATGGAATAATTTAGTGTCGGTTGTACTAAAAAGCGCAGATTGACATATCAAGATGACTAGTGTTGTTTTTGTTTAAAAGGTTGACTCAAAAAATAAAGCAACAGTTTTCTTGATTGTGAACAGTTTGATAACCTTCGGCTTGTAAAGACAGACAAGATGAAACCAGTATATATTTTTTAGAAAATGAACAAAAAGTGAGTGAGAAATGATGACAGAACTACAGTATACCACATAGTATGTCGTGTCTCGTGTGTAAATCCGTTCTACAAAACAAAATACATACCTATAACTGAGCAATTTACAAAAGAAAATGAAAGTTTCGACACGTTTACACGATCACAGTAATGTAGTTTTGACTGGAAGAGTAATTGCTTCATTTGTGGAAATAAATGCCTCCCAAATAAAAGTTCAACATCGTCTATGGTTCAAGGGTCGATTGACAACTTCTTCACTTTACTTAAAGGTCTTAGAATCAGCTAAATTGCGCAATGACCAGGAGATTTCAAAACGCCTTATAAGTGTACATGGTGACCTTGTTGCTGTCTGGCTGCCTATATTTCAAATAGGAATGTAACTGCCAGTGTGAAAACTCCAGAAAAAAAAGCCACTTAACGCAATTGCGTTACTAATTAAGGAGGAATTGAAAGGTTCCATTAATGACAGAAAACTCATTTATCGACTAACAAAAATATGTACAAAAGTCGAACAGATAATGCAACTTTCACAGAACACAGTAAACCTAAAAACAAGCAAAAGTAGATATAAAAATTGAACAGGAACAGTAGCATTCAACGACGACAGTCAACCACAGACACACAAATCAAAAAGAACAACTTTAAAGATGAAAAAAATGCCAAATAAGACATCACAAACACAAAAGGGTTGACAATAAATAGGGCTACCGCCTTGGAACGGTCAGTGGCAAAAACTGCCACTGGGGGTTTAAACCAGGTTCTAGGGTGCACCAAACTTCACACTTACCCTACTGTCATCCCACTAAAACGGGACAGTGAAATCCCCGCCATGAACTATTTTAACCAACAAGGCAGCATTAATAGGCAATATAAGTAAAACACAAAGATGCTCGTGTATATATAAATACAAAAAAAAAAATAGACTAGTAAGCCACAAAGAATGTACTCAATGACTTGGCAGAAGCCAAAGCAACAAGGGAACAAACCATTGAGGGCACGACAAGACAAGATCGCAGACAAGCATCATTGAGTACCTTCTTTGTGGCTGGGATGACAGTAGGGTAAGTGTGAGGTTTGGTGCACCCTAGAACCTGGTTTAAATCCCCAGCGTCCTTTTTCGCCACTGACCGGTCCAAGGCGGTTGCCCTATTGTCAAGCCTTTTGTTTTTGAGATGTCTCATTTGGCCTTTTAGTCATCTTTAAAGTTGATCTTTGTTTATGTGTGTGTTTGTGGTTGACTATCGTCCTTGAATGCTACTTTTCCTGTTCGATTTTTATATTTACGTGTGTGTGTGTGTGTGTGTGTGTGTGTGTGTGTGTGGTCACATGCCTTGCTTCTTAATAACATTGTAATTGTTGTTTGTTTTAATGCTCGTTGGTTGACTGTGTTCTGTGAAAGCTACATTTCCAGTTCAACTTATATATATATACTTTTGATGAATACGTGAACATATCGGCTTAATAGTGACTGTTACGGCTTTAGGGAGCACAAAACTGCACTCTTACCAAAAACTATGGGACAGTGAATATAATGGAAACACCGCAGGGTTATTCTCAAAAACTTGGCAACCTTAAGGTGATATAACTGAAAGTAGTATAACATTCAGATATTCGCATGTTTAAATGAATAAAAAACACACAGAAAACCACCAAAAGTGTACTCAATGACTTTTGAATTAAAACTTTTGACAATTATTAGGAAGACACATAAGAAACATATTATTATTTATTAAGTTATTTAGGCAAATATTGGGCGCGGCTCCAAATAACGGGCTGCTGGCAAACACAAACATATATTCGTGGCAGCCCTTAACATTTATCACAAAAGAGGGCATGGCCCAAAAGCCTGATACCCTTAAAAAAGCCCCAATAGGCTTAAACAAAAGAGGGCATGGCCAAAAATCCTGATACACTTAAAAAAGCCCCAATTCCCCAGTGGCCTTTGTTGCCACTGACCGTTCCAAGGCGGTAACCCTATTGTCAACCCTTTTGTGTTTGTGATGTCGTTTGCATTTTTTATTACTTTTGCCTTCTCGTTTGTCTGTTTGCGTGTTTGTTTTTGTGTTTTGTGGTTGACTGTCGTCCTTGAATGCTGCTTTCCCTGTCCGGTATTTTTATCTTTCTTTAAACAAAAGGGGGCATGGCCCAACAGCCTTATACCCTTAGTGAAGTACCAAAAGGCTTAAATAAAATGTTTATTCAAAACTCTAATTCTAAAGTAAAATGCTTCTTCATTGAATCACTTGAAAGTTATTTATTTTCGAAAGTTTACAAATGATGTGCACAACCGAACTAGTCATGATGCACCATCAATGAAGCCCCAAAAGGCATAATATTTCATGCTGTAATCCCGACCCTGGGGAACAGTGGTCAGTATTACATTGAAATATACTAATTATAAAATTGTTAATTGTCATTAAATTTGATCTTACTGAATTGAAGTATTCGCTGACGGCCATATGGCAGCGATCAAAACGAAATTATGATAATGCATCATGTGTAGTAATTATTTGAGGTCAAGCCCCACTTGTAATATAATTTCAGGTGAGGAACAACAAGATAAAGAACGAAAGAGCAAACTTTTTCTGGAAGTTTGGCATTTAATGACAGTGACATTTTGATATAACAACCGTTGTTTTGATGGTTATGATGTCACCGCAGAAGCACTACACTAGTAGTTTTCAACCTTCAAAGCATCGACGTGCGCTTGAAACATAGCCTGGTTTCTCCAAAGATACTGATGTACGCTTCGCTTTTAACACAAGCCAACGACGACTAACTGAAACCATGTGTCCGAAAAATCCTGCAATTCAAATTACCCTTTCTGTCCTACGCAAGTAAGCTACATCGAGAGCATCGGCAACGTGAACCCGAAAAATCCGAACGAACGGTCCCAGTCAATCTCGTTTAAACTTGCGCTTAAAGAAACTAACCATAAGCGGACAGACAAATTGATATACAGTGAAACTCATAGCAGCAGCACGATTGACCTCGGAAAGCGAAAGGTCGCGTTAATATGACATTGGTTTCAATAAATGTTTTGTTTGTTTGTAACAGACAGAATGACAGAAGTCGAGGGTGAGTTACTATAAGTAATAGTTGTAGCATGGTCGGTGACATTTCCTTTGATGAATGCAGAGCATTAAATCGTTTAATTTAGGTTAACTAAAGGGGCGTGGCTTTACCGTACTACAACTACCGGATATTGGAATTTAGAGTACGGTCACTATGACGTCACAGTGTTACTCAGTACACCATGCTACAAAAAAGATAGTAGTACGGTATAAGCCACGCCCTTTTTCGCCACTGACCGGTCTAAGGCGGTTGCCCTATTGTCAAGCCTTTTGTGTTTGAGATGTCTCATTTGGCCTTTTAGTCATCTTTAAAGTTGATCTTTGTTTATGTGTGTGTTTGTGGTTGACTATCGTCCTTGAATGCTACTTTTCCTGTTCGATTTTTATATTTACGTGTGTGTGTGTGTGTGTGTGTGTGTGTGTGTGTGTGTGTGGTCACATGCCTTGCTTCTTAATAACATTGTAATTGTTGTTTGTTTTAATGCTCGTTGGTTGACTGTGTTCTGTGAAAGCTACATTTCCAGTTCAACTTATATATATATATATATATATATACTTTTGATGAATACGTGAACATATCGGCTTAATAGTGACTGTTACGGCTTTAGGGAGCACAAAACTGCACTCTTACCAAAAACTATGGGACAGTGAATATAATGGAAACACCGCAGGGTTATTCTCAAAAACTTGGCAACCTTAAGGTGATATAACTGAAAGTAGTATAACATTCAGATATTCGCATGTTTAAATGAATAAAAAACACACAGAAAACCACCAAAAGTGTACTCAATGACTTTTGAATCAAAACTTTTGACAATTATTAGGAAGACACATAAGAAACATATTATTATTTATTAAGTTATTTAGGCAAATATTGGGCGCGGCTCCAAATAACGGGCTGCTGGCAAACACAAACATATATTCGTGGCAGCCCTTAACATTTATCACAAAAGAGGGCATGGCCCAAAAGCCTGATACCCTTAAAAAAGCCCCAATAGGCTTAAACAAAAGAGGGCATGGCCAAAAATCCTGATACACTTAAAAAAGCCCCAATTCCCCAGTGGCCTTTGTTGCCACTGACCGTTCCAAGGCGGTAACCCTATTGTCAACCCTTTTGTGTTTGTGATGTCGTTTGCATTTTTTATTACTTTTGCCTTCTCGTTTGTCTGTTTGCGTGTTTGTTTTTGTGTTTTGTGGTTGACTGTCGTCCTTGAATGCTGCTTTCCCTGTCCGGTATTTTTATCTTTCTTTAAACAAAAGGGGGCATGGCCCAATAGCCTTATACCCTTAGTGAAGTACCAAAAGGCTTAAATAAAATGTTTATTCAAAACTCTAATTCTAAAGTAAAATGCTTCTTCATTGAATCACTTGAAAGTTATTTATTTTCGAAAGTTTACAAATGATGTGCACAACCGAACTAGTCATGATGCACCATCAATGAAGCCCCAAAAGGCATAATATTTCATGCTGTAATCCCGACCCTGGGGAACAGTGGTCAGTATTACATTGAAATATACTAATTATAAAATTGTTAATTGTCATTAAATTTGATCTTACTGAATTGAAGTATTCGCTGACGGCCATATGGCAGCGATCAAAACGAAATTATGATAATGCATCATGTGTAGTAATTATTTGAGGTCAAGCCCCACTTGTGATATAATTTCAGGTGAGGAACAACAAGATAAAGAACGAAAGAGCAAACTTTTTCTGGAAGTTTGGCATTTAATGACAGTGACATTTTGATATAACAACCGTTGTTTTGATGGTTATGATGTCACCGCAGAAGCACTACACTAGGGACAAATGCACTGGACAAATACACGAAGAACAAACAATATCCTGGCCAAAACAGAAGTATACATATGCACTACAACAGGTGTATCGATGTTCTTATCCATCTTTGTTCGGAAAATTCCACTTAGTAATTATTATTTCAGTTTTATGCTGCTATTAAGGATGTTGGGAAAATATCAATCAAACTGATAACACATAGTGAAATTAATAACAGCGTTGGTAAAAATAATACTTATGTTAACTTCAGGTATTATGATTTGATGCAAACTAAAGAAGTAATCAAATCTACACAGTAACAGCAACCCTTCGTTTTTAGTTTAACCATTAACCCGCTACATATATATAATGGACTGTTCTTTCTTTGAATTAAGACCATTCCATTTATGCGACAAAGGGGTGTTTTGGGGAAATGACTGATCAGCAGCCGGACATTGTAAACCTGATCAGCCTGTGAGTTACTCGCAGGCTGATCTGGGTTTACAATGAGCGCAAAGGCTATTATAGTCGTACTTAGCGGGTTAAGGGCATTATCATACTCTTTTTTTTAAAGCACTGATTTCACATAGGTTTGTATTAATAATAAATACTGGTTAAAAATCATACACACGAATGAAAATAAATTTATTTTGGTTTAAACAGATTTTATTGTATTTTTTTTTACAAAGTATTCAAATGGGTTGGGCCACAAGCTCTTACAACATTAGTTACGGTTCTTCCAAATACAATTTAAGTTACATAGAACAATTGTAATGTTATGGCTATAGTAAATATATCAAGTAACAATGAATACAGCGAATAAATGAACTAAATTTTACAAATGTAGACGTAAACAGTTGTCACGATAGTTGCCTGAAAGAAAAGAAAAAAGAAAAGAAGGAGGAGAAGAAGACAGAATATGTTTTAATAAGTGTACATAGGGTCGGTCCGAACACACTGCTGAGTTGTTTTATACACTAGTTAAAACCCCTGGTGTCTTGTATATATATTTGCACAGCTAGAAAAAATCATTTTATTTATCACTAAAATCTGTATTGCCAACACACAATTCTTCAACGTTCAACGGATGGAACAGTTTGGTTGATATATACAGGTTACGCCTCTGTTCAATATATCGACGACATTTAAAAAGAAAATGTTCAGCATCCTCTTTGTCTTGTCCACAGTCGCATGTTGGTGATAAGCGTAAATGGTTCAAATACAAATCACCATTTAGGTTGCTGCATAAGTTTCGAAGGAGAGGAGACAACATTTAATGCCTTTAAGGATACTAATTCACGAACATGTGTAGGTAGATTATATTATTTCAGATTATTCCAGAGACTTAATGACGAAGGGATAAATGTTTTGGAAAATAACTCGGTTCTCCTTATCGGTGTTACATAGTCATCGGAGTTCCTCAAGTTGTAATTATTAATATCTCTAACAAACGGAGGAAACAAGTTATTTACACAACATGTTATTTTTAGCTTTAAATACAGTTATAAGTATCTGAAATGTTCGTCTGCCTGCTAGGGAAAGCCATTTAATTTCGACGATTAATTTGTTAATAGATACGGATCGAGTCAAACCGGTAACAATACGCGCAGCTTCACTTGTTCTAAAGAGTTTCTCTCACCGACAGTACAACCGTCCCACACTGTGGAAGCATACTCTAAAATTGGTCGCATATATGATATATATATTTGATTCGTAGTTTTTCGACCTACTTTGTATGTTAAAATTCTCATTAGGCCTAAAACGTTGGATGCTGAGGTTAATGTTTTTAATATGTTCATACCATTTACCATTATTATTTATAGTCGGGCTTAGATTTGTGATGTTCTACAAATGTCAGTTGTACGTCATTAAGAAATAAATTTGGTTGTCTGATGTTATTTGTTGACATAATAAAACTTTACTAACCATGTTTTAGCCCATTCATACATAATTTGCAAGTCATGATTTAATATACCTTCCATATTTTCTGTGTTAGAAGTTTAGACTGAAAGCGAGCTATCATCGGCAATTAATCTAGTAATGCTTAGCATATGTTCAACGATATCGTTTATGTAAATTAAAAAGAACAAAGGTCCAAGTTCTGAACTGCTGCTATTATTTTTAAATCTGATTTGGCATTTCCTATAAAGACTCTCTGTTTTCTATTGGAGAGGTAATCTGAAATCCATGATAAAAGTTTTCAATCGATACCATTTTGTTTCAGTTTAAATAGTAAAGCTTTCCGTCAAACGCGATCAACTGCCTTAGATATATCAGCAAAGACAATACACATTATTTGTTTTGCATTACGTGTTTGGCATATTTGATGGTAAATATGGAAAAGTTGGCAAACTGTGACCCGGTCGGAAAACGAATTGGTTAGCAAAAAGTAAATTGTTAAAGAGTAAGAAGTTAACAACATGTTTAAACATAATTCTGTCTAAAATCTTTGCAACGCAACTAAGTAACGAAATCGGTCTATAGTTACTTGGGGAATTAAAGGCTCCCGCTTTAAATAATGGCATAACAATAGCACTTTTCCATAAGTCGGGATAAATGCCTTCATGAATGGAGAGATTAGAAATTATAGAGAGTGGTTTTGAAATGGTATTAACTGTTTCTTTCAACATCCTATGACATTTCGTCCTCTCTACTAGCCTTGTGCATCACTAAAATCTTAATTATATCTACAATTTCAGATTCCTGTATTACTATATCATCTATTCTCGAATTAGTTCTGTGAAAAAAACTGTGGCAATCTCGCATCTGAGTCATCAACAGTCGATATTGAAGCAAAGTAATCATTTAAGCAATCAGCTTTTTCTTTATCAGAAAATGAGTAAATCACTTCACCAGTATCTAATGTTGTAACAAATGGTGGAATAACTTCAGAATTTTTGTTTGACTTTATAAAATAGTTTAAGATTTTCCAGTATTTGTGTTGATTTGTGACATTTTCATCGTATATCTTCCAAATTGCTAAAGAAATTCATTAAATATGTATACAAGATGCTTAGGACTGATACCAAGGTAATGCCAAAAAATAAAAGGGGAAATAAAGACACTATTGGTGAATCTTCGATTTGTTTTATGCATGGCTCTATGATTGAAATGGAAATAGCGATATACGTTTAAGCATGGTAAAACACAGATTGCCTGATAATGCTGTGCATAATTGGCATTCACGATCAGAGCAGTCAAGCATCTAGCTATTTGTTGTAACAGAAAAAGACGTGACACGTTTAGTCTTAAGCATTACTTGGACTGTATAAATATACCAACATTTAGACAAGCCTTATCCAGATTAAGACTTTCCTCTCATAGTCAAATTGAGTCATAGACCATAAAGTGAGTGTACCGTTAGATGAAAGAAAGACAAAATGTTAATGAAATAGAACGCCAGTATCATTTTATAACAGAGTGCACACACTATAATGATATAAAAATAAGTATAAAAGTCGAACATTAAATGCAGCTTTCACAGAACACAGTAAACCCAAAAACAATCAAAAGGACAAAAGACAAACTTACTGGTATATATTATTGGAATTGGCCCAACATGATGACATTTTCAAAGCTAATCAACTGTGAAAATGAAAGAAGAAATTTCGAAATCGCCGGACACGATAAATATATATATATAGTTTGCAATCTCGGTTTAATTGAGACTGTTCATGAACGGTAGTGATAAAATGTTAGCTACCGTTCACGCTCTCTAGCCCGGGTTGAGCAGAACTCAATTTTTAAAATGTAAATAGTAAGAAAGTTTTAGCCATCCCGAAAATGGTATGCATATGATTTTGAATATGGAACCTCCATTGTGGTAGTTTCATACTAATCCATGGCCAACGGCGTATGGTCCCAGTTTCTAACAAAGATATGATAAGATAAGGTAAATTGTATTTAAAGTCGGTAAGAAACACATAACAAATACAACATAAGCACTCGGGGGCTTTTGATCCCACTAACAAAATGCTTTGCCCTAAACGAGAAAAGAATGGGCGAAATGAACAAAATGAGATAATGAAGGCTGCGTATGTATCACAAGTAACAGTCAAAATACTAAATTAAAAAGCAGACAACTTATCCCGAGGGTGATTAAACAATACTCAGAGCCTTTAACGGCTGGAGTAGTGTAACCATCTATTCGAAATTAAAGTAAAAAATAAAGTGTTTGAGAATGTACCACTGTGTATAAGTATCGGGCTCAGCGATCTCTAAAGATCGGAATGAACATTTCTGATTGCAAGTGGGGAGACGTTTAACCGCCGCCACACTGTACAGGCAAACACTACAGTGATATATAAAAAACAGTATAAAATGGGAAATTTGGAAATCGCCGATCACGATAAATGTAAAAAAACATAAGGCAGAATCAGCTTGATTGAAACTGTTCATGAATGGTAGTGAAAAATGTTCACGCCCTCTAGTCTCATAACTCTATATTTCATTTAAAATGTCAATAGTACGAACATTTGAGCCATCCCGAAGAAGATAAGCATATGACGGTGAACATCGACCCCCAGTATAGTATGTTCGTACCATTCCATGGTTTGCATAAGTTGGAGAAAAAAACAGTGTAAACAATACCTTGACATTCGAATAGATATTATTTTCCAATAACTAATCATTACAAAAGTTGCTTATGTAAATTGTGTTTAAGTAAAAGTAATGTCATGCAAAGTTTGGTTCTGTTTTTGCCATAGAATATATGCAATTATTGTATATATACGTCTGTATTATATTTTCCTTGTCTTAAAGTTTGGATTTGCTTGTGTTTAGAAATATATAACATATACCCACTTGCATTATACATGCAATAACGTTTGGTTCTGACTGTTAAGCGCTTTCGTTGCCGAGGGGTTACCGACGCTGCGTTGTAAACCTTCTCGCCTCTCACTGCTGCGGTTTCGAATCCAACTGAGAGCTCATCTTGTAAGTGTCGACTCTTAAAGGATGGCGTGAGGTATACAGTACTGGTTCTACCCAGGAAAAATAGGATGTTCTGCCTTTGCTACAAAAACAATCGACCGTCATAGACATCCTAAAATGTGTTAAAAATGACGTCTGATTCACCATTCAAACTGACTGATTGTGTTAAGATATATGCATTGAAATATATTCACTTGAATGACTATCAGGGACGATCTATTTTGCAATGCCAAGTGTGTCTTGTTGTAATCGACATGCTGTATATATTATTTGTTTATGTTTGCTTTTTGAACTCTTTATCAGATGATATATATACTGGAAAATGGTAGTTACAAATTGGATTTAAATAAACAAGACTTTAGATCTCTGTAGTATGATTTATGAGGTGTATGCAGACAGTATTTGTTTGTGTTGTGGTAAACACATTAAGATAACGATTTATATTCTCTCCCAAATGGATAACCATTACAATTCGGTTACAATTTACAGTTCAACTTAATTTCAACATTTTGGAATCTTGCCTAAACATAAGTTTATTTTGTGTTTCATTATTCTCGTTATAGTACCGAGTGTATTCGATGGTATTGCAATGATGTGTTATTATAAGTACACGTACTAATAAAATGCTAGCAAACAACATGTATTTGTATATATACTGATAAAAATAAGTTTAGCAACCAAATAACATATAATTCCCGTTGACCAGATTCTAGGATATGTGTAGAAGCGGTCATGGGCAATATAACTTACAGGTCTCAAAGGAAATATGCGAAAACAATAGCAATCTACATGTTTTACAGAAATTTGTACATATAATGTGAATATGTTCACGGGCCATATTTGATTTCCAGATTTCTCATTTCATACTTTTTTTAAACCAATAAACAATATCAATATCTTACATGAAAAAATAATAAAACAAGAAATATCACTGTAAGTGATAAAAGCCCCCGTAGTGACCTTTGACGTCTAAGTATGACCTTGACTTTGGAGCCACGAACCCGGATTTTGTGCGCGACACGTCGTTTGGTTGTGGTGAGCACTTGTGCCAAGTTATTTGAAAATCCGTCCAGGCCTGCAAAAGTTATTGACTGGACACGATTTGACCTTTGACCTCTAAGTGTGACCTTGACCTTGGGGCCACAAACCTGAATTTTGTGAGCGACACATCGTCTTGTTGTGGTGAGCACTTGTGCCAAGTTATTTGAAAATCCTTTCATGAATGCCCGAGTTATTGACCGGACACGATTTGACTTTTGACCCCCAAGTGCGCCCTTGACGTTGAAGACCTGGGTTTTGCGCGCTACACATCGTCTTGTTATGGTGATCACTTGTGCCAAGTTATTTAAAAATCCCTGCAGACACGAAATTGCTTATCTGTTTTTTGACCTATGAACAGCAAGTGTGACCTTGACCTTTGAGGTACGGACCCGGGTTTTGCGCGCGACACATCGTCTTGTTATGGTGATCATTTGTACCAAGTTATTTAAAAATCCCTGCGGGGGTTGTGACGTTACGGTCCGGACACGAAATTGCGTACCTGTTTTTGACCTATGAACTGGAAGTGCGACCTTGACCTTTAAGTTACGGACCTGGGTATTGCGCGCGACACATCGTATTGTTATGGTGATCACTTGTGCCAAGTTATTTAAAAATCCCTGCAGGGGTTGTGACGTTACCGTCCGGACACGAAAATGCGTACCTGTTTTTGACCTATGAACTGCAAGTGTGACCTTGACCTTTGAGGTACGGACATGGGTTTTGTGCGCGACACATCGTCTTGTTATGGTGATTACGTGTGCCAAGTTAATTAAAAATACATGTAGGGGTTTTGAAGGTACAGTCCCGACACGAACTGCGGATTGACGGACGGACGACCTATGAACTGTAAGTGTGACCTTGACCTTTGAGGTACGGACCTGGATTTTGCGCGCGACACATCGTCTTGTTATGGTGATCACTTGTGCCAAGTAAATTAAAAATCCATGCAGGGGTTTTGAAGGTACAGTCCGGACACGAACTGCGGACTGACGGACTGACGGACAGACAGATGGTGCGATTGTTATATCTGGGCTATTCATGGGGGTATAGTAGGTTATACTAATAGTCCAGTATAAGTTTATAAATAGTTTATTATATTAATCACTCTGTACGTTGCTCCGTACTATATTTATTTATGGTCCTAGAGTTTGGCTCTAGAGGCCTTTTACATGCATGGCTTTGTTCATTCTCACAATCTGCTCACTTCAATACAACTTTCAAGAAAACTCATGTTGACTCTAAGATGTTTTTCCAAGATCTGACACAAAGACAGAAAGCGGGAAAATGCATTTCAGGTAACCAATGATCGGATTGGTCACTTGTGTGGTCAGTTTATAGTGATGTGCAGTGAAGCAGTGATTTTTATTAATTTGCTTACAGGTTTATTTTAAAGGTACACTGCCTATTTTATATATGATGAATACAAGTTTAGTTGTACATCAAGTTACTTGTATTAATGTAAGTTATATAATGTTAAGATTGTTATTTAAGATCATTATTAAGTGTGATTTCTACACCTAATAATTCACATACTACATACTTCCCCTGTCCCTGAAATGACGTCCTCGCCATTTATCAGGTACATGACAGTAGTAAAATATTTATTTACAAATGACAATGATAAAATGAAACAACACATAGTTAACGTTCAGTCTACATATTGATTTATTTCCTTCTTATCAAAACGTTAACTGCTGATATCAACCATAATCATGTTGTTTTACAGCAAAGAAGAACACACATAATTCAATATATTATTTCTTCTTTCTCTGTAATTTCATGATAACTTCACATGTATGGTATATATACAATTAAAATACATTTATATATGAACATTTCATTTATCTTTCTTCTGTAACTTCATGATGAAATCACCCATTGTTCTCCATTTAGGTGGTCTTTTATTCCGCGTGGATCGTCTTACAGGAACTTCTGCTCTTTCTTGAATAATCGGTGTTGTCCTATTATCGCCAGTTTTATCTGAAATAGATTTATCGTTAGTACCCCTACTATGTGTAAACGGAGGTGTTATAGACATATCATCTCCATGTTGATTTGCTGTCAACATTACAATACTGTCATCTCTAAGCAAGTTGGCCATATCTTGCTTTACTGCAAGATCCTGCTTAATGATATTCGTATTTAATTCAAACAAATCATTTTGTTCTGTCTCACTTACGCTAAAATATCTTTCAGAAACACGTATTTCAGAAATACCAGATTGACTAATATCTGATATATTCATTCCTGCGTCTTTTGCTATGATTACTTGTTTTACCTCTGTACTTATAGGAGTGTTACTATCAGAAATGCTAGTGTCTGTCATACTATCCAGTTCTGACATAACATCTGCATTCATTTCCTCGCTCTGTTCTATCTCCTGTATGCTGTTTTGATAGTCAGATTCATCCACGTTTACCTCTGTGATTTCTACACCTAATAATTCATATACTACACGATTACAATATGCCCTCGGGGGCATAACAATCTTTATTGTATACTTTCATATTGTCCCGTTTAGTTTGCATTGAGCTAAGCGTGCAATATGCTACGATATGCTAAGAGCCGCGAAATAGAAATAAGGAACTACTTTCAAATAAAAATAACGGAATCCTTCCTATAGTGTCAACAAAAAAATACGTGTTTTTTACAACATTTTATGGCAAAAATTGATAAAATAATTCAAATGGTCACTCACCCACTGTTTTTAACGTTATCGAATGGTAAACAAACTTCCGAAAATCGCTTGATGTTTTTAATGACGTCATCCGACGTCGACGTCGTTTTCGCGCAAAATAATCATCCACACAAAATGAAAATGAATGGCAAGATAGGAATTCCATCAAAAGCTATAAAAATAACACAAATACAATGAAAAGGAATAGTCATACAATTAACATTGATAAAAAAACAATATGAAAGTATACAATAAAAAGGTTATTGAATTTGTATGGCTAAATATTACTTGGAACTCGTTGTTTTGGCGCATGACGACTCGCAAGCTCGTCGTCCTTTGCCAAAACAACTCGTTCCAAGTAATATTTAGCCATACAAATGCAATAACCTATATGATAATACGTAAAATGTAAACATAAAATAAAAAGATGCAATGTCAATGGTATGTTAACTCCATTCTCACACTGGCTTATACGTTATTTGCAGTAGATAGTGAACGACTGTGTGTATAAAGTGGATGATTTAATGATATGAAATGATGGATGTCATTCGCTTATATGGTTTTCATAATTGCACATGGTAAGGTAGCAATGAACAGTTTCTTTGAATTTTTCACTTTGATAACGCAATCTTATAATTACACATGGTAGCAGTGAAAAAGTGTATCGGTGTTGTAATGCACACGCTACGCTAACGCACACGCATCCCTTACCTGTGAACACTTGTATAACTGTGCTGATGTGTACTTCTAGTGATTGCACATGGTAAGGTAGCAATGAACAATTTCTTTAAGTTTTTCTCTTTGATAATTCAGTCTTATAATTACATATGGTAGCAGTGAAAAGTTTGTGTTGTAATGCACATACTAACGCACATGCATCCCTTACACGTAAACACTTGTATTTCTGTGCTAAGGTCGCCCACCTTGATTAAAACAATTTGGTAGGAAGAAATGATGGTAATAATTTGGAAGAAAGTCTCTGGTTAGGAAAAAAAGGTCGTGGCGTGTTTACGTCTTCCTGACAACATTATCTTTTTTTTCAATATTGTTTAAACACCCGTGACTTGATCGGTTATTATGTTAAACTTTGTGACAACCCAGATATAATGTTATTTCCTCTCGGCAGCTATAGTATGCTTGCGTAAAACCTTGCTTGTCTTCTCCATATACGTATATATGTAAATATATACTCGTCAAAACAATTTAAAGACCATGTTTAGATTAAAGTGCTATAATTGAACAATTAACTGTCTTTTTTCCAATTTTTAAGTTTAGATGTATTCTTTTACAATTGTCACATTACACACATCTATTAACTTTTTATATGAATATGAAATCCATAATATTAAAGATTAAATAATTACTACTGTTCTATTGTGTGGTGCTTAAATTATTTTGACCAGTATAGTTATGTTGCTTCATTTCGCATTACCTGCCATTGTGTTGTGTTCACGTTACCTGTCATTGTGTTGTGTTCACGTTACCTGTCATTGTGTTGCGTTCACGTTACCTGTCATTGTGTTGCGTTCACGTTTCCTGTCATTGTGTTGCGTTCACGTTACCTGTCATTGTGTTGCGTTCACGTTACCTGTCATTGTGTTTGTGTTGCGTTCACGTTTCCTGCCATTGTGTTGCGTTCACGTTACCTGTCATTGTATTGCGTTCACGTTTCCTGTCATTGTGTTGCGTTCACGTTACCTGTCATTGTGTTGCGTTCAAGTTTCCTGTCATTGTGTTGCGTTCACGTTTCCTGTCATTGTGTTGCGTTCACGTTTCCTGTCATTGTGTTGCGTTCACGTTACCTGTCATTGTGTTAAGTTCACGTAACCTGTCATTGTGTTGCGTTCACGTTTCCTGTCATTGTGTTGCGTTCACGTTACCTGTCATTGTGTTGCGTTCACGTTACCTGTCATTGTGATGCGTTCACGTTACCTGTCATTGTTCACGTTACCTGTCATTGTGTTGTGTTCACGTTACCTGTCATTGTATTGTGTTCACGTTACCTGTCATTGTGTTGCGTTCACGTTACCTGTCATTGTGTTGCGTTCACGTTACCTGTCACTGTGTTGCGTTAACGGTTTGTATTCTCACAACACGCAAGGCATATTAGAAATTCGAATAAAATACATAATATGTCTCTATGTTTTTTCTTTAGATATATCATGTTTCCATATTCATGTATACTTGTCCAATATGGTAAAAAGAGCAAAGAACAAATTCGGAAATCGACGAGCACAATAAATACAAAAAGTATTTCAATCTCATGGACGGTAGTGAAAAAATGCTTGGTACCGTCCAAGCCCTCTACTCAATATTTAAAATAGCAATAGTATGAACATTTTAGCCATCCTGAAGGTGGTTGGCATATGACTGTGAACATGGAACCTTACATGTGGTATGTCTATACAAGTCCATGGCCAGCCGCTTTGGTCCCCTTTTTTTAACAAAATGTTTTGCCCTGAACGAGAAAACTCTCGTACCAAAGTTTGATTTACAGCTGTACACATTCTACTGCACTTTAAAATAAGGTCACGTGTATCCCCTCGTTCAGTAAATGTATCGTTCAAGTTTTTCCAAATTGTTTTTTGCTTGAATCATCCTATATGTTTTCATATCGACGATCCCTCATCTCAACTGCGCTTGCCATATTTTCAAAAAATATTTCATTTTTTCATCAGTTCAAAATGAAATTGTAAATATATATAAATTTACTTATGATACAAGTTTAAAAAAAACACATACAAAACAAATTGCTTTTTATTTATGCCACTTACAAAGTAATAAAGGATCCATCGTGGCCATCTCATGCCTCTCAGTACTTTTAGTACTGTGATAATTCACCGCGTATCGACATGTTGTGTTATGAATACATGCACTTAATCTTGCCTAACCGTATCAGTGGTGTTCAGTGGTCTGCGTAAGAGGGAAAAACTGTGTTATGTCTCAGGTGTTTTCGTGATATGAAATTATTTACAACGCAGTATTATGTCGTTGGTGTGTGAATTGAAATGGCTAATAAATATATGCTATGATATTGATTTTATGGCGTACTACAACTGCCATAATCTATGTTAACTGTTTCACATTCTGGTTTAATAAACTACACGACAGTGGAGTAGGATTATAGTGTAGTATTAGTATGTGTTTCAAGGACACGTAACTTACACGAATGTCTAGACCGCAACCATGTCTAGACCGCAACCATGTCGTTTAAGGAATACTCGGTTCATTCTAGGGCTAAGTGTGATTATTTTGTCAGTGCTCTTGTTACTATCAAACTACCATGGTTTGGACAAAAACGCAGTAGAATACGTGTCAGCAATTCCAAATCGTGAGTTTCGGGTAAAAGAAGTAAAACAGATTTTGTTTTGGAGGATGCCAAATGATGATAACTTTAGAACTATGGAAGGGGAGATAAATTGTGTAAAGAAATGCCAGGTAAAGTGTGTTGTAACTGATGACAGAAACGTCATTGCCGAAAGCGACGCAGTTAGTTTCGAACTCTCTTCTCTGTGGCCTGATAATTGGAACATTGGAACCAGGGAAACAATAAAATTCCCCACGTACCGTCGCCCCGATCAGGTATGGGTCGTTACAAACCTGGAACCGCCAGCGAACATGTTTGGTGATATAAAAGTATTCAATGAATTGTTTAACTGGACGATGTGGTACCGGGCGGATGCCACTCTGTTGTTCTCGTATGGCGTCCCACAGTCTTTTGATAACACCGAAGAGGCCAAAGTTACTGACGCTTTAAAAAGCCGTAACTTTTACAAAGAAAAAGATTTAGAAATAACCGGAAAGATAAGTAATTGCAATGATATTGGTCGTAGATATAAAATTATAAATGATTTACAAAAATACATAAAAGTCGACATGTTCGGCAAATGTTACAGTAGAACGTGTGGCAATCCGTTACAACATGACTCGTGTGATTGGTTGTCTAGAAAATATAAATTTTATCTGGCATTTGAAAACGCTATTTGTAAGGATTATGTAACTGAAAAATATTGGTCAGCATTGAAAAGGGAACAAATCCCAATTGTTAATTGGAATCACGTGACCTCATCACTGGTCATACCAAATTCTTACATCAACATTCACGATTTCAAAGATATAAGGTCACTGGCGGACTACATAAAGATTGTTAGTGAAAATGAAACATTGTACAACAGTTATTTTGAATGGAAGAGAAGGTATACAGCGACCTCTGAGTGTTTGTCGTGCACATTGTGTCAAGCTTTACACGATCCAAAGAGACCCGCTCAAGTGATTTCAAACCTGGATGCCTGGGTGCGGAATGACACGTGTGAAAAAGTAGGGGTAAGAGTACTAATAGATACAAGTTAACCTGGTGGCGTTAACGCCTGGTTTTCAGGTGTAATATTTGGTATATGTCGGGATACTGTCCCAAGTGAAATTTCTTATAAATGGACCTGGCAATGCTGAGAATGACAAGTTTAAACAAAAAACGGAATAGTAATACCGAGATATATTAACAGAAATAAATTTCCCCTGCCCCCTCCCCTGCCCCCTCCTACGCCCCCTCCTCCGCCCGCCCAAACTTAAACTAAAGGGTTTGCGTAGCGTATAATTCGAGTAAGTATGTCACATTGACCTAATTTTCAGGATATGGTGAGTGTTTCATGAGAGGAAGGTGCTGTTAAAATTTGATGAAGATCGGACTTGGTAGTGCTGAGATAAAACAAAAATAAATTCCGCATCCGCCCCTCCGCGGAACTTAAATAAAAAGATGAACGCAACGTATATTTTGGAGAAAGTAGGTCACAGTGACCTAGTATTCAGGTTGTGGTTAGTGCTTGATGAAAGGAAATTACTATTAAAATGTGATGAAGATGTGACTTGGCAATGCTGAGATATAACAAAAATAAATTCGCACCGGTCCCCCCACAACTTAAACAAAAAGGTTAGCGTAACGTATATTTTGGAGAAAGTATGTCATAGTGACCAACTTTTCACGGTATAGTAAGTGCTTGATGAGAGGAAGGTGCTATTACAGTTTGATGGTACTGCTGAGATATAATAAAAATAAAATGTTAACGCCATCCCGCCCGGTTTACGTTAATCCGTGAGCCGATGTTTTTTTCAAAAACCCGGCAAACAATTTTACACCGACACGATTTGACTAAATATTAATAAAACGTTCGAACTAAATTGAATAGTATACAGTCTAGCATTTTATCCCAAAATTTGGCTGAATTCTATGCTCTGGCTTATCAGTCACAAATCATCACCCCTGCTGCTCTGACCACCACTTGAGGAAACTGATATCCCTAATCGAAATGCTATGTACAGTATTTACAACTGGTAAAGGTTACAGATTTACATGGTTGAATGGAAAAGACAAATTTGCAAGGTATTTTGTAGTGTTCTGCTTTTCCGTTTTGCTTATGCTGAAAATTAGTATGAGTGTTTCAAAGTAAAAAACAAACATATTAAATAAATAAAAAAATAGTTCTGTGCTGTTACAAAATCAAATTTTATAAGGAAGTATTAAATTACCCCATCCAGGACCACAAATACCTTTCTTTTTTTGCATTTCACTATAACCATGAAGAAGACTGGAAAAATATGTCTTGTCAAAAAAAAAAAATCCACACACACACGCAATACGTATTTGGTTCTTTTGTCTTTACTTTTCTGTCTATGTAAGAAAAGCTAACATGGAGATTGTCAATAAGGTAACAGTAGAAATGGTCGACACAAGTTGATGCCATTTAATTTCAAACCAACACGTATTTTGTATTGACCGCAAGCGGTTGCAAGGAAATTAGAGGAAACTCCAATTTAATTTGACTGGGTTGGTGTGGTGGGTGAGGGAAGGTTTCTACATAGAATGTACATAATACACTTTTCTTTTTTCTTATTTTTTCTTACAAACTATTCCTTTAAGTGATTTATAGGTCGTCGTATTGCTCTTTTTTTTTTTTATACTTTTCCATGATAGCACCTGTCTATCTAAATGAGTGATATCACTAATACATATAATCAGGTCAATTTCGTGTCCGCTCCATAACTCTCACATACATTGACAGACTTTCAAATAAATTGTCACAAATACTCACCTCATCAAGACGACGCGCATAATCCAACACACGTGTCTGTATCTTCAAGGTCAAGGTCAGAAATGTCATACTTCTATCATTTCTTGAAAGTTGCACAGTTCAAATAATAACACAGTGTGTGCATTCATTCATTCATTCATTCATTCATTCATTCATTCATTCATTCATTCATTCATTCATTCATTCATGCATTCATTCATTCATTCATTCATTCATTCATTCATTCATTCATTCATTCATTCATTCATTCATTCATTCTTCACTCACTCACTCACTCACTCACTCACTCACTCACTCACTCACTCACTCACTCACTCACTACTCACTCACTCACTCACCCACTCACTCAAAACCCACTCACTCAATCACTCAATACCCCACTCACTCACTCCTCACTCATTCACTCTCACTCATTCGTTATTTATTTATTTACTCACTCACTCAAAACCCTACCACCCAAAACTAAGCCACTCGTTCACTCACTCACTCACTCACTCACTCACTCACTCACTCACTCACTCACTCACCATCTCACTCACTCACTCACTCACTCACCATCTCACTCATTCACTCCTCCCGCATTCACCCACTCACTCACTCACTCACTACCCCACCCACCCACCCACTCATCACTCACTCACTCATTCACTCTCACTCTCTCTCTCATTCGTTATTTATTTATTTACTCACTCACTCACTCAAAACCCATCCACCCAAAACTAAGCCACTCACTCAGTCACACACCATCTCACTCACTCACTCACTCCTCCCACATTCACTCACTCACTCACTCCATAACGTAACATTAAGCATTTGTATATGTGATACCAAAAACTTGTATTAAAAAGCCATACGGCACCCAAAGTGATTTTTTTCCAGCAAGAGTACACAAAAAATGTGTCTATCATAAGACCATAATTATTTAACTGTGCAGTATTTGTAGATTATTTGCAATTCATATATTTTATTGAATTATCTGCTCAAACTTCTAGATATAATTTCATTCAATCAACAATTTTAAAAATTAAAAACGATTTGTAGGATGTGTTAAACATTCAACTAAGATAAGATCTTACTTCACTGATAAGATACAGCGTCTAATGACTCATTTCTTGAGAGTTACACAGGTGCATTATATTGTGTACGTGTACCTACTTTGTATTTCTTTTCATTCCAATAAATAATAGTTAAAATTCAGATACCATGCATGTATCTTAATTTGTATTTTCTAGAATTAAAAGTGAAATAAAACATAACCTAGTGTACAGGTTTCTTTTACAATGTTTCTTTCCACATAACACTGACCCATGTCTGTTATCTCTGTGTAATCTAATACTCCTGCTGGTCAGAGCTAGCCCATCATTTACGACCTCTTGGAGTGTAAAGTTGTTATCCTAATTTAATGCATTATTTACACAAGGGTGTTAATCAGATGCTTGGAAAGTGGAAAAAACTTAAAAACCTGGCATAAAATGGTAGACTGTATATTATTTACGGTGGCCAGTCTGGGTGGCTGAATCGGATATGCGTTTAAAATGATATCATGCCGTACGGTTGCAAACACGAAATGCTTTTGGTGAGCATTCAAAACTACTTCCCGACGTTTTAAATGTTTCAAAATGCCCATTTAGTTCAGACACATATACTGATTGGACCCGTTAATATTTTAGACGGGTGTGTCTGTTGAAATTAACGACGAGTATGTTGTATTACATATAATAAATTACAAAATATATATGCAACGTTATTTTAAAAGAATTCAATTGTTTTTAAATGTATTGAGCGTTTGCAATAACAAGATATAAAACTCGTAAATAATACATGATAATTATATTCAATGCTCTTTGCATTAGAAGTAGCACAATCTACAGCTAAAGTAGCTATCCCGCCAACAACATGCAAATTTTACAACAAATGTAAACCATTTATAAGCTTACTTACCATAAGGTATATATGTAACTTACATGAACTCTAAAGTTGCCATATAACCACCTCAATCGGCCGGGCAAAACATCGCCCTATCATGCTTCGAATTAGGAGTTCCCAACTCTAAATTCATTGTTCTCGTACTAAAATGCGGTTATTTTAGGTTCCGTTACTAAGTATAGGATAGAGGCTGTGAAGAGAAATCTTCACCATTAAGAAACCGAAAGGGAGCCGGTTTCTTAATGGTGAAGATTTCTCTTCACAGCGTCTATCCGGCTTAGTGTTTGCCATATGTGTTATCGATAGCGCTATATAGGTCACACCGTGAAGACTGGTTGTAGTAAAAGCTTCATGAATAAATGGTGCAAGTATTTGAAAATCTGAGGCTAACGATTGGTTGAAAAGATAGGGTAAACACTAAATATAGACTTTAATCAGTATATATGCATTATTTTAAATATAAATGTTGTAGGCGAGAAACTGTAAAACTGTACAGTTTAAAATTGAATAAAAATATGCTCTGTTCCTTTTTTTCATTTTAAAGGATGAGTTTTGAACATCCAAACATATTTACATAATACGTTTTTAAATTCATAGCTGATATTCGGCGTAAATAAGTATTTTGAACACAATTAGCGAAGTTAAAGTTATTTATTATTTTTTCAATGCCTTATTTTAGTTGTGTCAAACGTTACTATTATATTTCCAGAAGGTCAACAACTTTGTAAAGAACGCAAGAGGAGACCTTTTCTGGAAGTTTGGCATTTGATGATGGCAGTGACGTTTCAGATATATCAGCCTTGTGTACCACCGCGACAAGGCAATGTACGAGGAACAAACCATGCGCTGGTCGGCTAGAAGGGTGCCGGGATGTTATGACAATGTACGAGGATCAAACCATGCGCTGGTCGGCTAGAAGGGTGCCGGGATGATCAACATGCAGAGTATGAAACCTTCTCGCCTCTCACCGCTGAGGATTCGAATTCCACTGGAAGCCCGACTGGAAGCCCGACTTGTGCGAAAGTGCCGATTCTTACGTTTAATATGGATCATTGACTAGTTTCAAATGAGTTCTCTCATTAAATAAACCTTTATAACATATTGTTGTAATTGCTCCACTACTCATAGATGATTGGAATTGACAACAAAAGTCCAGTATAAAATACTGGCATACAAAAATCTGATCACAGATCATGTCGGCCATGTAAGAGTCAGTATTGCTTTTAAATCTTACATTGAATATTATAATAGTTATTAGGCAGACACAGATAAACAATGACATGTTAAGAGATAAAGGGCTGTTATATCAAAAATCCAATCATTAGTTGTAACCATACGTGTCGATTCTTGCGGATGGCGGAAGGTATACAGCACTAGTTCTTCCCAGGATAAAGTATGCGGTATGTCTCTACCACAAACAATCGTCATATACAGCCTAACATGTGATGAAAACGACATAAAACACCATTCAACCAACCAAACATCGATTGACAATGAACCTGCACTACGCTTTTAAATTTAACTGAAAGCTTTGTATACTTCATGCTTTGAACATTTTTATAATTTATTAAAGGGGTTGATGCACTATTTTCAACAATGTTTATTTTAAAGAGCTCTGAACAACTTGAAAAAAGCTGAAAGAATTATCCAAATGCCATGGAAAATAAAGGAGATATGACCTATTGAAAAGTTGCAAGAAAACATATATGGAGGCTGCCATCTTGGAACGATGACGTCATCGCGCCTTTTTACCATATATGGCATATTGACCAAATGTATTTTAAAGCAAAGAAAATCACTGCAAATGAAAAATAAGCATACAATTTATACATTTAACATCTGTATATTTATTTTTAATCAATTTGCAGTGATTTTCTTTGCTTTAAAATGTATTTTGTCAATATGTCTTATATGATAAAATGGCGCGATGACGTCATCGTTCAAAGATGTCCGCCTCCATTTATGTTCTTTGCACATTTTCAATAGGTCATATCTACTTTGTTTTTCATGGCATTTTGACAAAGTGTTTGAAAATAGTGCATCAACCCCTTTAATGTTTCCATAAATTTACATTAATTTAGATTGAATAAGATTGCGTAATGAAAAATGCCCAAGTTCGAAACATGTTGTTTATTGCTTTATAGATAGTTTGAATATCAAGTGATCAATTATGTTTTCACCTGAAATAATCCCATAGAATAATCGGTTAAGTAAGTCCAATATTATTCATGGATATCAGTGTTATGTCTAGCTGTAAGCTGTTCACGGTTGTCTTCTTATTTTATGGCATTATTCAGCCTTTTATATCACATTGAATAACAGGACTAAAAGCACATTAATCCAGGGATCGTGCGTCCTGACTCAGCAAGGACGGAATTTGGATTAATTCTCAAAATAATTAAACAGAATTTCATACCGTACAAGTCCATCGGATGAGACTATAGCCAAAGGTTCTGTTCGCTAAAATGCCCAGTGCATTGAAGCAGCGAGGTTAAGGATTATGTCCCCTTTTGTGGAATCTCATTAGAATTGCATTAACAAAAGAAAAAAAAGGAACTAAATTAATCCCGAATGTTTTTACATGCAACTTGCAGTTTAGTATGTTTACACGTTTATCTAGACTGTGCTATACTTGAATAATAAATACTAACTTGACAAAACTGTGTATTGATCTATACTCAGCTTACGTCAAACTCAAGGTCATATGAATTTTGTATATGTATCAAACATGTAATTATAATTCAATGGTAGCACTGTCTAGAAAAATGTGTAAACATATTAAACTAAAAGTGTCATGCAGACATATTCAGGATTATTGGAGTCCTAATTTATTTTTTTATTATCTTTTTCAGCAATCTCAATGGGATTACACAAAAAAGGGGACAGGGTTAAGGTTATTTATGTACACCCCTCGGGAAAATCGTAAAACTATGTTTTTATAACGTGTCCTTTATCACATACGTGACATGGCTTCTGGAGTGTAATAAAAAATGAGATATAGGGTCCTATAGAAACCACAGCGTACGAGCGCAAAGGCATCGTAGGTCCTCACTGTACTGCAAACAAGGACTTGAAAATACAATGAAAGAGACAAAAAACAATAGAAAGGGTTGTGAATACTGGGTTACCGACTTGAAACGGTCAGTATGAAATACGGCCTACTGGTTAGCTTGAATCGATTTTATATGCGCACAATCCTCGCTATTATCCTGTCTTCAGCGCCCAAATAGACAAGACAGTGTAAACAAAACTACATCCCATCAAAAGGAATTCTCTAACAATAAAGTCCACATCCTGAGAAACTAACTAAAGAAACACCTACAAAATAATAAAACATCTCAGGATGTATCCAGAATCGTACTGAAGTAGTTGCAGCTAAAGAGAAAACCAATCTAGGGTACGACCAGAAAACCCAAGGGACGAAAGCTCATGCACCCACCTCCCTTAGTTGGGGTTTCAGTAGGTACAATCATAGAGTCCCAAGAGGTAGTCCAGGCATGACTTATTTTTCGTAACACACTGGTGTATTACAGATGCAATCACTGTGTTTGTGTACAGTAACACACTGGTGTATTACAGATCTATGCAATCAATGTGTTTGTGTACAGTAACACACTGGTGTATTATGTGTTTGTGTACAGTAACACACTGGTGTATTACAGATGCAATCACTGTGTTTGTGTACAGTAACACACTGGTGTATTACAGATGCAATCACTGTGTTTGTGTACAGTAACACACTGGTGTATTACAGATGCAATCACGGTGTTTGTGTACAGTAAAACATGTAATCCCACTTGTTTGCATGGTATCATACGATACGTTCAGACACCTTAAAATAATATCTTTTTTTGAAATCTTGCTTTATAATATGAAGAAAAAATAAGACATTTTATTGGCTTAAACTATTACATAGTTTTTCATCATATAAATACACATTTACAAATATAATTAAATACATCAAATACATTGACAAAATTAGTACAATTTCACCTATTTATAAAATATTGCGTGAAAAAATACAGATAACACGAATGAAACTTATCACAAAAAACAAAAAAATAAAACAAAAAGAAACATACTTTATATATATATGGATAAAATCTAATGCATTACAATAGAAGTTATTCATCATGGTACGTCTTAAAGAGAATACTTCTGCTATATATTGCATATACTGCACACTTAATTCCATATACATTCCAAGGAAATCCCAAGATGTTTTGTAAAAAAAAAAGTGCAGTTAGTTAAAGAAAGGACACAGCTGTGATGTTGTAGACGTTTTAATCACATTCACACGTTGTAACAAGAAATTCATAAATGCTGAAGTTCCTCTTTGAAAAATTGAGCCAGTTCAGTACTGTATTTAATGTTAAGTGATAGCAACATTTAAAGCCTAAGTTTGTAAGTTTGCTATAATATATTATATTAAGCCCCCTCCCTCCACACACACACCACCTCCACACCCCACACTCGTGAACAATCGCAAATGTTTGGTTTTTATTGTTAAAACATTTGGTCTAAGTTAGACTCTTTCCCCACGCCTCGAGGTAAAATCCTGGATCCGCGTATGTGGATCCTTGGATAACATCTATCAAACTCGAGTTAAAAAATGTTTTGCTTTTTTAATTATGTTACTTTTAACTTTCGGGTATATATTAAAGCGTATTCGCACCAATTAGATTTTAAGAGAAGGTAATGGCCCTCAGCGAGAATGAAAAAAAGAACGCAAAAAACAATAATAATAATGCTACTACTATTACTACTTCTACTACTACTACTATTACTACTACTACTCCTACCACTAATACAACTACACTAATAATAATGCTACTACTACTACTAATAATAATGCTACTACTACTACTATATCTTCTACTACTACTACTACTACTACTACTACTACTACTTCTACTACTACTAATCCTAATGCTACTGCTACTGCTAATACTACTACTACTAATAATAATAATAATGCTACTACACCACTCACACACATAACAATTTCTTGACTTCTGAATTCCACATTCCGCATTCCGCATTCCGAATTTCGCATTCCGAATTCTGCATTCCGAATTCCGCATTCCGCATTCCGAATACTGCATTCCGCATTCCGAATTCCGAATTCCGAATTCCGCATTTAGAAGTAGGTAGTAAGATAATAATAATAATAATAATAATAATAATAATTATTATTATTAATAATAATAATAATAATAATAATAACAATAATTTATGCGTGCACTTGTATGTATGTGTGTTGTGAAATCACAGTGTTACTGTTAAAGATGCAATTACTTCTCATATTTTATATTTAATAACCATGTAATATAAACGTGCATGTATAAAAGTTTATGAATATTGCCAGTGACCACGATTGTTGTATTTTTACTACTATATAAACCTATTTTTACTACTTATATAAACCCCATAACATTAAGTTAAATTCCCTATAACCTGAGTATCCGTGTATACTTTGTATAAATACACCATAAACGTATATACTATTATACCCTATAAATATACACTACTTGAGTATCTGCTTTTCCTTTGTATATACTCATACTATAAACTTCAATATAAAATATAAGCTTTTCAAAAAAACTCTTATTTATTATTAGTGCCAATATGAAAAAAAACTTATTTTTTTGCTTTTTGTTTTTTCATTCTCTCTGAGGCAAAGCCATTACCTTCTCTTAAAATCTAAGTGGTGCGCATAAGCTTTAATAAATACCCGAAACTTAAAAATAACATAATTAAAAAAGCAAAACATTTTTTAACTCGAGTTTGATAGATCAACATAGGGGGATCCAGTATTTTACCTCGAGGCGTTGGGAGAGAGTCTAACTTAGACCAAATGTTTTAACAATAAAAACCAAACATTTGCGACTTTTCACGGGTGTGGGGTGTGGTGGTGGTGTGGGGGGCTTAATATAATATATCTTATATAATTTAGAAAATCTCAGTCAGTCCAGCCCACACGGGCTTCCCTCTGGATCCGCTAGTGATCCACTCTGAGTTTATACATCATCCTGGATCCACTAGTGATATATTGAATTGAACTGGGTTTTAAGGCGCACAAACACATGAAAGGTTATATGGCGCCTAACAGGCATGGACATGCCAGGCTCATCCTCCATGTACATCGAGATAAAATATGGAGAATGGGCCTAGGACCTTCTCATTCTGAACTACAGAGTTGCTGCAAATTCTATTGTAGACACTCTATTTACGTTGGAGCCATGTTTATTGTTTTTCTGCCACTGCTCTTAGTGATGTGAGCGAGATGGCACCTGAAACAATGCAGGGGTCATGATGAAGACCTTTAATGAGCATGAACAAAAAATGACAAAATGAATATGAATGGTGGGGTGGTCCTACTCCTCTGCATGTGACGGTGTGTTTGCAGTGGTTGTAATCTACCCCGGCAACCACACGGGGACCACTGGTGATATATAGCGCTGGCAAATATTACTACGAAATGCGGAATGCGGAATTCGGAATGCGGAATGCGGAATTCGGAATGCGGAATGCGGAATTCGGAATGCGAAATGCGGAAGTCAAGAAATAGAAGTGAAGTAAATGTGAGCCAAATAGGCCATCGTACAAATGTAATAAAATCAATAATTCTATCAAAAATATTCGTTTCAATCAACGCCTGTCTACTACTGCTCTCTGGAACGACATAACACAAGCACACCAATATTAAATCATTTTGCAATGACAATTTGTTACTATCAGTCTTAATGCATATAATATCGTCATAGCTTTGAAAAATAAGAGTTTCATCTGTCACATACTCGTTTCTGAGATACACAATAATGCCACCTGTGTTTCGTTTACTCGATACAGCAGAGCTTATGCCGTGGTTCGGCGTCCGTCTGTCCGTCCGTCCATCCGTCCGTCCGTCTGTCCGTCCGTAAACCTTTTTTGTAGCGACTACTCATCTAAAACTACTGAATGGATATTCATGAAACTTTAAAGAAATGTTGCCCATGAAGTCTAGTTGATCCTAGCAAAAATTCATGTTGATGTGAAGTCCAAGATGGCCGCCAAATCTAAAAATAGATTTTTAAAAAACAAATTTTAGCGACTACTTCTTGAAAACTCTAAGTGATATTGATATGGGACTTTTTCTAAAATGATCAGCATGACATGATGTTGGTTCTTGGTGAAAATCGTTTTGATTCGACGTTAAACATGGCTGCCAGCGGCCATATTTGTTTACATAGAGTTATTTAGTAAAGACTTGTAGCGACTACTTCTCTGAAACTACTCGACGGATTTTCATGAAACTTCTCAAGAATGTTGCTCTTGATGTCTAATTGATCATAGAAAAAGTTCAGGCGGACGGAAATTCAAGTTGGCCGCCATGTCCAAAAATATATTTTTAAAATACAAGTTTGTAGCGACTACTTCTTGAAAACTATAAGTGAAATTGATATGGGACTTTTTCTAAAATGAGCAGTATGACATGATGTTGATCCTTGTCAAAAATATTTTGATTTGACGTTAAACATGGCCGCCAGCGGCCATCTTCGTTTACATAGAGTTATATAATGAAAACTTGTAGCGACTACTCCTCTGAAACTACTTGACGGATTTTCATGATACTTCACAGGAATGCTGATCTATCTATCAAAAATCTATCAGTAGAGCTTCAAGGTCATTGACCTCTTGTTAATTTGTTTACTCTTTTGTCACTATTCAAAAAGGCACATCGTAAGTGAGCCTTCTCCGCTTTCGTCTATGTCCTGTCTTTCGGGGTCGCACTCTCCGAGTTATTTATAGTATCTGGGACAGTTGTACCACGATTGTCTCGAGCGCGCTTTATATACATGTTTTATAATCAGTTGGGATCGCTCTTAGCAGTATTTAATAATAGTAACATGTTTATTTATATATACTGAACAAAAAAAGAAACTTTCGCATTTTAAGCTGTGATTTACATAGGGTTGACTTTGGTACACTTTGTACACCAATCTAGATACAATTTCATCATTATATACTTGTCACTCAATCATTCTGATAAATATCAATAATCATCAAAAACCAGAGTTAGTGTGTTCTGCTAAAATGAGATATAGGGCCCTATAGAAACCACAGCGTCCGAACGCAATGGCATCGTAGGTCAGCACGATGACATGTTTTATTCAAATTGCGAAATCACAATATTTGTATTATAAAGGGAGGTAATCTGAAAATATTCATTCTTGAAAGCTGTACGGCGCAAAAGTCAGATTACTTTCTCCGTCTTTTTGGTGCTGGTGTTATCTTCTGTTTATTTCAATAGAGCACAACAGTGTTCAATTAAAGTTTAAACCACATGACCCGGAAATGCTATTTACACCAAAACAAGGGGAATAACTTTGCGTACAAGTCGATTCAAGGAAAATTGTTTCCAAGACAGTGCTGGCCTTTTAACAAAGGTATTAACATATAAGACAAAACAAAATATGTATTCATTGTGTCTACATGTATGGGTAAAGTTGTGGAAGTTTCTTTTTTGTTGAGTATATAATGGATAACAGCTTAATTCCCCATACTCGTCGATAATTTTACACCGAGTATTTGTTTACAATACTTTAAATGTATCCTTTCAATTTCCTTGGATTTAGTAAAACCCCACACTTTACTGCCGTAATTAAGAATACACCCTCAAAAGCATCAAACAAGTGTAAAGCTGTTTTCGGATTTAACTCGTATTTCTTAATATTTATGAATAAAAGGTTCATAGCTTTAAGCGCTTTACTGCATAATGCGTTTTACGGTTAAACGACCCTGTATAGTTAAACACGACTCTGCATGACAATAACGTTAAATTCAGTTTAAGGTGTCGCATTATTTGTAAGGCCTATTGAAACGATTGTCGGTAAATAGTTTGCAGTTGTAAATGTGAGGTCTCAATGGAGGTGACGTGATACTGTAATCGAGTTATTCTTAAAAAAAACTGGTTTATTAACATATAATATTTAATTTACATCTGATTAGTTGTTAACGTTATCGATGACTGTTGAGCACATAATTGAACAAATCAAGCTGGCTGTATACATTACTTTACAGTCATATTTTGATATCATGTCTTTTAAATAAATAGCTTAACATTTAAGAATTTGAGTTACGATCAATAGTTTCATAAGTATTTTTGTAAATGTAAAAAGGAATATAAAGATTTGACTAAGAGAAAGAAACGAAATTCAGAATTGAAAAAAATATCTGATATAGAAAAATTGAAACACTCTAAACCTAAGGAATTTTGGAAATATTTTAAGAAAAAGAATAATAATTCCGGAAGTTGCGACATAACATTGGATGAGTTTAGGGATTATTTTTCAAGTTTAAGTAATGATATTTTTCAAACATCAAACGAAGAGGCCGAATTATTCTGTACCGAAAACGATTTTAATAGTGATAATTGCCCATTTGAAGAATTGGACCAACCATTTACAGTATCTGAATTATTGAGTGCCTGTAAAAGTTTGAAATCTGGAAAAGCTAATGGGTGCGATTGTTTACTGAATGAGTATTTTATAGAAAGTATGGATATTACAGGCTCGCATATTTGTGATATATTTAATGCAATTTTGGCTTCAGGGTATTTTCCTGATAAGTGGACTGAGGGGGTCATTATCCCTATACATAAAAAAGGCAGCGTCGATGATCCAGGTAATTACCGGGGCATAACATTAGTTATTATATAACCTATAAATAGACGCGTTTTCATTGGCTAAAAAGTAATTTTTTAGAAAAAATATCTAGCGATATTGACCTGTTTTTTTGATATTGACCTGTTTTTTTTATATTGACCTGTTTTATATAATTGTTTTTTTGATATTGACCTGTTTTATATAATTGTAAATTGAGGGTTATATAATAAAACAGTTATGGACTTTTCAGCTGTTATACATGATGTTGATATGCACCAAAAAATCATTATTGACCTCGGCTATCGCCTCGGTCAATAATGATTTTTTTGGTGCATATCACATCATGTATAACAGCTGAAAAGTCCATAATTGTATATTAGTTGTATGTCTAAATTGTTCACCACTTTACTCAATAAAAGAATTGAGACTTTTTGTAACGAAAATGATATAATTTCGGATGCGCAGTTTGGGTTCCGAAAGGGACGGTCAACAGTTGACGCGATATTTGTATTAATGTCAATTATTCAAAATTATTTATGTAATAATAAACGATTATATGTTGCCTTTGTCGACATGATGAAATGTTTTGACAGCATTTATAGAAATGCACTTTGGCTTAAATTATATAAGCTAGGAATACGTGGAAACTTTTACGCATTATAAGGGACATGTATCAAAAGGTTAAATCGTGTGTAAAAAGTTGTAATAGCTATTCAGACTACTTTGAATATGCTGTTGGTTTGAGACAAGGGGAGGTAATTTCGCCTATACTGTTTTCCATGTTTGTGGAAGATCTTGAACTTTATTTGCAAAGTAATGTTGAGACAGGTTTAAATATAGATGACATAGTACTAATAATCTTACTTTTTGCTGATGATATGGCTATTTTGGGCAAATCTCCTGCTGAATTACAAGATAATCTTAATCGATTGCATACATATTGTAATAAATGGGGCTTAAGCGTAAATATTGCGAAAACTAAAATAATGGTGTTTAGAAAACGTGGTGGATTGTTGCCTAATGAATCATGGACTTATAACGATCAAATTATAGAAGTTGTTAATGATTTTAACTATCTTGGAAATATTTTTAATTATACTGGTAATTGCAACTTAAACCAAGAACACTTAGTCGGCAAGGCGCTTAAGGCATTAAACACTCTATTATTTAACTGTAAAAAAATTCGTTTAAAGCCAAAACTACTATGTCAGTTGTTTGATGCGTTCGTTGGTTCTATTTTAAATTATGCAAGCGAAATCTGGAGCTGGAAATCTGGGGGTATACAAGGTCGAAAGTTATAGAGCGAATACATTTAAAATTCTGTAAACGTTTATTGAATGTTAAAATGAATACATGTACTGTGGGTGTTTACGGAGAGCTGGGTAGATATCCCTTATATATATCACGATATGCAAGGATAATAAGTTATTGGTGTAAAATTATTAATACTGATAATATAATAATAAAAAAAGTATACGAACAAGGGCTAAATGATTGTAATAAAGGATGTAAGAACTGGGTATCAAACGTTAAAACCATGTTAAATAATTACGGATTTACCGATATATTTGAGAACAATCATTTTGTAAACCCCAAAGTATTTCCAAATATTTTTAAGCAAAAAGTTATTGATAATTTTATTCAGGAATGGTTTAGTTCTATAGAAAATAGTACAGTTCTTGAAAACTATAGCTTAGTAAAAATGCAATTTGACTATGAAAACTATCTTGATATATTACCTTGTAATTTGAGATTGTTTTATACTAGACTAAGACTTTCTGTTCATCCTCTTAGAATTCAAACTGGGCGTTATGATAGAAATAGAATACCAAAAAATGAAAGATATTGCCTTTGTTGTAATTCAGGCGATATAGAAGATGAGTTTCACTTTATATGTATATGTCCATGTTTTGTAGATTTGCGTAAGCAGTATTTGAAAAAGTATTATTACCAAAGACCATCAATGTTCAAGTTTTTAGATTTGATTAGCTCTCATAATAAAACTGTATTATATAAAATTTCAAAATATACCAAGGAAGCCTTAGAAATAAGAAAATCAATTTTAAATGTTTAAGCATGTTGTTCATTCTCATTCTATTAAATTTCATAATCTTTAAGGAATATTGTATTACAAATGTGAACTAAAGTAATATAATTCAACATTTATTTGTAAAAGAAAATCTTTTATATCTATTACGTGACTATATGTTTAATGTATTTGTATGTAATGTTTGTATGATGATGTACTATGTACAAATCTTAATAAAATATCTGTTCTGTTCTGTTCTGTTCTGTTCATAAGAGAGAACATGTCTTTATAAACAAACACATCTTGAGTTTTGAATTATCCAGGGTCGGGATATGGAAATCGCCAAAAAATAAAAAAAACATCCAGGGTCGAGATATGCAAAATTCCAAACAGACATTTATTGCTCAGGATATAAACAAAAGAAAATGTATGTATATACATGGTTGGCATATATGAATAACAGTACAATGTTTTGCCGTCACACTATTGCTACATATGCGATTGCTATTATTTATTATAGAACTGAAATGAGATTTAAATATTTAATGTTGTACACGGAACTGGAATTAAAGATTACTTTTCACTATACAATTTGTCGTAAGAACTTTAGCACGAGAAGAACTTCAGCACGAGAAGAACTTTAGCACGAAAAGAACTTCAGCACGAGAAGAACTTTAGCACGAGAAGAACTTTAGCACGAGAAGAACTTCAGCACGAGAAGAACTTTAGCACGAGAAGAACTTTAGCACGAGAAGAACTTCAGCATGAGAAGAACTTTAGCACGAGAAGAACTTTAGCACGAGAAGAACTTCAGCACGAGAAGAACTTTAGCACGAGAAACCTTGTATGTTAGTGGATGCTATTTTGAGGACGAAATTTCAAAGTAAGTTGCCTTTTCAACGTCGACGCCTTTTCGATGTTGATTCTACATAACTCACATACTTCGAAGACAGTACAACAAAAACAATTGTTCGTTTGACAGGGTGATGGGGACAATTGTGGGTCATATCTACTTGTGTAGACAGCCGCGCCTGCAAAAGTTTCATTTTTTGCTTCTTTGTTGGGGATCCTGAAATCGAAGTTTCTCCCTCCATGTTGACTTTTCGAGTAAGAATGAAAAAACGCAAACACCATTTGACGATTAAACGAATACAACGGTTACGAGTGTTAGTCCTCAACTCGACTACAAGCTCTAGACGAATACAACGGTTACGATTGTTAGTCCTCAACTCGACTACAAGCTCTAGACGAATACAAAGGTTACGATTGTTAGCCCTCAACTCGACTACAAGCTCTAGATAAACAAATACAACGGTTCGATCGTTAGTCCTCAACTCGACTACAAGCTCTAGATAAACAAATACAACGGTTACGAGTGTTAGTCCTCAACTCGACTACAAGCTCTAGATAAACAAATACAACTGTTACGAGTGTTAGTCCTCAACTCGACTACAAGCTCTAGATAAACAAATACAACGGTTACGATTGTTAGTCCTCAACTCGACTACAAGCTCTAGACGAATACAACGGTTACGATCGTTAGTCCTCAACTCGACTACAAGCTCTAGATAAACAAATACAACGGTTACGAGTGTTAGTCCTCAACTCGACTACAAACTCTAGATAAACAAATACAACGGTTACGATTGTTAGTCCTCAACTCGACTACAAGCTCTAGATAAACAAATACAACGGTTACGAGTGTTAGTCCTCAACTCGACTACAAGCTCTAGATAAACAAATACAACGGTTACGAGTGTTAGTCCTCAACTCGACTACACGCTCTAGATAAACAAATACAACGGTTACGATCGTTAGTCCTCAACTCGACTACAAGCTCTAGACGAATACAACGGTTACGATTGTTAGTCCTCAAATCGACTACAAGCTCTAGACGAATACAACGGTTACGATTGTTAGTCCTCAACTCGACTACCAGCTCTAGATAAACAAATACAACGGTTACGATCGTCAGTCCTCAACTCGAATACAAGCTCTAGATAAACAAATACAACGGTTATGGGTGTTAGTCCTCAACTCGACTACAAGCTCTAGACGAATACAACGGTTACGATTGTTAGTCCTCAACTCGACTACAAGCTCTAGATAAACAAATACAACGGTTACGAGAGTTAGTCCTCAACTCGACTACAAGCTCTAGATAAACAAATACAACGGTTACGAGTGTTAGTCCTCAACTCGACTACCAGCTCTAGATAAACAAATGCAACGGTTACGAGTGTTAGTCCTCAACTCGACTACAAGCTCTAGATAAACAAATACAACGGTTACGAGTGTTAGTCCTCAATTCGACTACAAGCTCTAGATAAACAAATACAACGGTTACGAGTGTTAGTCCTCAACTCGACTACAAGCTCTAGACGAATACAACGGTTGCGATTGTTAGTCCTCAACTCGACTACAAGCTCTAGATAAACAAATAAAACGGTTACGAGTGTTAGTCCTCAACCTGACTACAAGCTCTAGATAAACAAATAAAACGGTTACGAGTTTTAGTCCTCAACTCGACTTCAAGCTCTAGATAAACAAATACAACGGTTACGAGTTTTAGTCCTCAACTCGACTACAAGCTCTAGATAAACAAATACAACGGTTACGAGTGTTAGTCCTCAACTCGACTAAAAGCTCTAGATAAACAAATACAACGGTTACGATCGTTAGTCCTCAACTCGACTACAAGCTCTAGATAAACAAATACAACGGTTACGAGTTTTAGTCCTCAACTCGACTACAAGCTCTAGATAAACAAATAAAACGGTTACGAGTGTTAGTCCTCAACTCGACTAAAAGCTCTAGATAAACATATACAACGGTTACGAGTGTTAGTCCTCAACTCGACTACAAGCTCTAGATAAACAAATACAACGGTTACGAGTTTTAGTCCTCAACTCGACTACAAGCTCTAGATAAACAAATACAACTGTTACGAGTGTTAGTCCTCAACTCGACTACAAGCTCTAGATAAACAAATACAACGGTTACGAGTGTTAGTCCTCAACTCGACTACAAGCTCTAGATAAACAAATACAACGGTTACGAGTGTTAGTCCTCAACTCGACAACAAGCTCTAGATAAACAAATAAAACGGTTACGAGTGTTAGTCCTCAACTCGACTATAATCTCTAGACGAATACAACTGTTACGATTGTTAGTCCTCAACTTGACTACAAGCTCTAGATAAACAAATGCGTTGACAAACATATACCCCATAAGAAGTCATGTTTACCATTGGGTCACATTTTTGGGACACGTAGAAGAGTTTCTCTGAAATTCCAAGAGTGTATTAAATATGAATACTATTTATGTCTGAACAATGATTATGCTGTAGACCACGATGTATCAAACATTGAATCGTATGATTCGAAATCCGACTCGTTTGAATAATACTTCCAATTAATTAGCAAAAGGAATTGAATTGAATTGAATGTTGTTTAACGGCTCATCAACACAGTATAGGTTATTTAGAGCCGCCCCAGAGAGAGGGGAGGGATACATAGGAATCCGGGAATCGTGCCCTACTCTTATTATCGAATAGATTCCTATGGTTCTTTAACGTGCTCGGAGGATAGACCGATACACGGGACCGCCCGGTTTACGTCCCCATCCGACGGACGAGGCTAAGGGAAAGTGTCTTGCCCAAGAATACACCGACGACACTCAGTGGCACCACGCAGGACTGAACCCGGGGACTCCGGTTACAAATCCGCCGCGCTACGGACTGCGCCACGCAAGCGAAAATGTATACTACATACACGTGCACATTTATAGTTGTAAAGGATAGATATATAAATGTTTCACCTATTACGGTTTAATTAATACGTTCCCATGCTACCAGTTCAAACACCACGTACTGTATACAGTAAATGCAATTGTGTGCAGTTAATTCCTCTTATTGTATACTGTCATATTGTCCCGTTTAGTTTGCATTGAGCTAAGCGTGCAATATTATACAATTATGGACTTTTCAGCTGTTATACATGATGTGATATGCACCAAAAAAATCATTATTGACCGAGGCGATAGCCGAGGTCAATAATGATTTTTTGGTACATATCAACATCATGTATAACAGCTGAAAAGTCCATAACTGTTTTATTATATAACCCTCAATTTACAATTATATAAAACAGGTCAATATCAAAAAAACAATTATATAAAACAGGTCAATATCAAAAAAACAGGTCAATATCGCTAGATATTTTTTCTAAAAAATTACTTTTTAGCCAATGAAAACGCGTCTATTTATAGGTTATATAATAATATAGGTTATTGCATTTGTATGGCTAAATATTACTTGGAACGAGTTGTTTTGGCAACGGACGACGAGCTTGCGAGTCGTCCTGCGCCAAAACAACGAGTTCCAAGTAATATTTAGCCATACAAATTCAATAACCTTTTTATTGTATACTTTCATATTGTTTTTGATCAATGTATATTGTATGACTATTACTTTTCATTGTATTTGTGTTATTTTTTATAGCTTTTGATGGAATTCCTATCTTAACATTCAGTTTCATTTTGTGTGGATGATTATTTTGCGCGAAAACGACGTCGACGTCGGATGACGTCATTAAAAACATCAAGGGAGTTCCTGAAGTTTGTTTACCATTCGATAACATTAAAAACAGTGGGTGAGTGACCATTTGAATTATTTTATCAATTTTTGCCATAAACAGTTGTAAAAAAACTCGTATTTTTTTGTTGACACTATAGGAAGGATTCCGTTATTTTTTTGAAAGTAGTTCCTTATTTCTATTTCGCGGCTCCTAGCAAGCACGAGCAAAAGTTCCCGTGCAATATCAATGCGTGCAATATCGTAGAATATTGCACGCTTAGCTCAATGTAAATTAAACGGGACAATATGAAAGTATACAATACTATAGGTTATTGCATTTGTATGGCTAAATATTACTTGGAACGAGTTGTTTTGACAAAGGAGGACGTAGAATATTGCACGCTTAGCTCAATGTAAATTAAACGGGACAATATGAAAGTATACAATACTCTACGATATTGCACGCATTGATATTGCACGGGAACTTTTGCTCGTGCTTGCTAAGAGCCGCGAAAGAGAAATAAGGAACTACTTTCAAATAAAAATAACGGAATCCTTCCTATAGTGTCAACAAAAAAATACGAGTTTTTTTTCCAACCTTTTATGGCAAAAATTGATAAAATAATTCAAATGGTCACTCACCCACTGTTTTTTACGTTATGGAATGGTAAACAAACTTCAAAAAGTCGCTTGATGTTTTTAATGACGTCATCCGACGTCGACGTCGTTTTCGCGCAAAATAATCATCCACACAAAATGAAACTGAATGGCAAGATAGGAATTCCATCAAAAGTTATAAAAAAAACACAAATACAATGAAAAGTAATAGTCATACAATTAACATTGATCAAAAACAATATGAAAGTATACAATAAAAAGGGTATTGAATTTGTATGGCTAAATATTACTTGGAACTCGTTGTTTTGGCGCAGGACCAACTCGTTCCAAGTAATATTTAGCCATACAAATGCAATAACCTATACTATAATTGACCCCGGAAGCCAATCAAACTTGCGTCAGGTGGACATCCGCATCAAACTTGCGTCAGGTGGACATCCGCATTCCTGTCTGATGGGTTTTATTGAGATATGCCCCTTCTTCAACTTTTATGTTTTATATTGTTAGATCCTGTATATAATAAATGCATTCTTGTTTATGTTGTATATCGTGATGAGACGTAAATAAATTAATAAAAAAGCATCACATTTGTGTCATGGGACCAGCTTCCCAATGCGAACATAAGCTTGACCTTTTGCCCTGATTTCCAATGTTTCGTAAGCTTTAATCAAGGTTAATTTTTTGCTTTTAGCGCATTTTCTCACTAAAATAAGTTAAATGCTTATAATTATGATTAACAAATTTGCGCCAAATTTGTGTCACGGGTGGGTTTAGCATGTTAATACACACATGCCCGTGATCTTCTGACCTTTTTTTCAGTTTACTTTATTGCTCAGCTTAAACATGATCATTATATCACCGCGATCGAAACAAAGTTTAGGTGTTGTATTGACGGTGACAGTGACGTTGTTCTGCAGGTCAAGGTCAGACAGTCCACTCGTTGTTCTGCAGGTCAAGGTCAGACAGTCCACTCGTTGTTCTGCAGGTCAAGGTCAGACAGTCCACTCGTTGTTCTGCAGGTCAAGGTCAGACAGTCCACTCGTTGTTCTGCAGGTCAAGGTCAGACAGTCCACTCGTTGTTCTGCAGGTCAAGGTCAGACAGTCCACTCGTTGTTCTGCAGGTCAAGGTCAGACAGTCCACTCGTTGTTCTGCAGGTCAAGGTCAGACAGTCCACTCGTTGTTCTGCAGGTCAAGGTCAGACAGTCCACTCGTTGTTCTGCAGGTCAAGGTCAGACAGTCCACTCGTTGTTCTGCATGTCAAGGTCAGACAGTCCACTCGTTGTTCTGCATGTCAAGGTTTTGCGTTTAGCGCATGGGTCCAGCATCCCAGTGGGCCTTTACTGATAGTTATAGTTGCGTTTGCTTTTTGTTAAAACAAAGGTTGTATGTATATGCTTAAGTTTTTCATATGCTGGTATGCCACGGGAAAATAATATGCTGGACCAGATTTTTTGTAGGTATATATGTTATCGCTTGAAGGTGACGTATTTGTTATTAATCAATATTAATAAGGTCAGTGCGTCATAATGGTCTTTACCAAAAACATAAATGTACTCGTATATTTATTACGTTTGTGTTGTAGTTGTTACTTTTATAAGGGTGAGGGTTAAAGGCGTTACTTTTACCAGTTGTTTATCTTAACCGTTAAACGAACGTTTTTACGTTTAACGTTGCCACAGTCAGCAGTAATAGGGGTTACAATTTAGTTTCAGACTACGTCGAGAAATTGTTGCAGTTAATTCCATTATGTTCGATAGCCTGTTATAGTTTATATACAATAATCTGTCCTTATTCCATTATGTTCGATAGCCTGTAATAGTTTATATACAATAATCTATCGTAGTTATTTCCCCTGTATATGCATGTGACATAGTTTCTATTCATTCGACGTCCCCAGGTCATTCGATCCATCAATAACTCATAACTATACCACAAGGTTCTAAGGATCCGTTTTATCAAGATAACAAGTTATATTACATATTTGTCTGTGATTTGTATAGGAAATACTGGGAATAGAAAAGCTATATCTACTCGCTTGCTCTACTGGGAAATATCTCCCAGTATGGGATATTTCCCAGTACGGAACATTGCTCGGCCTTTTCCGTCAGTGGCGGGAACGCCAACGTCGTCGTCCAGATTCCGCCACTAGGGAATAATGATTACGGAAATTAACGATGTAAATTAACGAAGAGTTCCGGTTCCACTTGTTTTGTTTGTATGACGTAAACGTCATCTTGTCGTTCTCGTGCAAACTGGACTGGTGTTTGCAAGTCGTTAAAAATTTGAAGTGGAAAAAATATGGCAACGCACTCCCAAAAGGTATTTCTGTGCATGGCTGGTGCAATCACATACAGTTAATATATGTGACGGTAAGTTCACGACTGCCTTTGCACAGCGAGTGCATATTTGCGCATCGCCCTAGCGGAGAGGTAGCTAGTAAGTAGTTTTAATAAGTATTTATATATTTTAAGTCTTTGTTTTTCCTGCATACCAGTAATGCATTGATTTCGTAGCTTAAAAAAATTAAAGGCATCATTCCTGTTTAGGGTTATCTTAACTACAATTTGGGTAATTGATCTGTTTAGTATTCTCTTCCACGAGTATTTTGAAGGAAATATATTTGTAATTGCATACGGTTCTATAAGTAATCAGACAGTTTAAACTTGTTTAATATCTTTAATATGTCGGGAATAAATCCAAGCTGAGTCATTTGAGGTTTTGAACTGAAAGAGCCTTCTAATGAAAATTTGTTTAGATATGTTATCCTCAGGCATATTGCAATTGCATAATTTTTGTAGAAAGTTTAATTTTCTTTTTTCGATTTCAGTAGTAAGAAGACATTCTACCATTACTGACCTTGTATGCGGAGGTAGGTTTTGGATTGTTTTGAGACAACGGTGTTAAATTATATTTATATTTTGCAAATCCGTGGTTGTCATGTCAGACCAAGTTTCAGTTTCACACCCATAGAGAGCAGACGGTAGAACGACATTTTTAAAAAAAGCTAGCTGTTGTCATTAGGTTTAACAAGTTTTGTTTTGGTCCGAATCCAACTATGGAATAAAAGAATTTACGATCCTCTTTGCACGCCTTTTCACTTTAGGTTTACACTTCATTCGATTTGAAATTGGTATTCCAACATGCTCAGCATAATCGACAATATTTAAACGATTTTGTTGAGGTGGAAGGTATGGTCGCTTTTAGTTTCCGATTTTGAAATTATGAGTACGACTGTTTTCGATGTATTTACTGTAAATTTCTAGAAACGCGCGTATTTTCTGAGAATGTCAAGCATTTTCTGGAGGTTATTTGGTTAAATAATTATCAAGGCAATGTCGTTCGCTAAAGCAGTGTTCCCAGAGTAGGTGTTACAAATATACGAGCCAAGTTTTTATGTTTCCAGACATTTAAACAAGTTATTAATGTAAACTAGACACAGGAAATAGCCCAGAACGCCCCATTGACGTACATCTCGTTGAATCTGAATGTGTACGAGTTAACCTCTTTTACTTTAACAAAGCTTGAGATTTCTTTAACACTGCGTGATGGAGTTAGTAGTTACCCTTTATACCGAGCTTTTCAAGTAGGTACATTAAACCTTTGTGTACCACTGTATCAAATGCCTTTTTAATATCGGCTAATGCAACGATAACTTTGTTGCTTAATTCCAAGTTGCTGTATATAGTTGCATGTAAGTTAAAAGATGCAGTAATGCAGCCCTACCCTCTTGGAAACCCTGCTGTTGCGGACTTGGGCAAATTATTGATTCTTCTTTCATCCAACGTTGAAAAGACCAAGAATAACCTTTTCGTATAATTTGTACATGGCCGGTAAGAGAGATATTGCTCTATAGCTATCAGGATCGCGTTTGGTTTCTGTGGTCCTTTAAAGAGGGGGACACTTATTCTGATTTTCCATGGGGGTGGCATATGGCCAGTTTTTAAAACACCGTTAAATAGCTTAGTATTGCACTAGTCAACATTGTTCCACCGTGCTTTATGTGTTCGTTTTAAATAGAGTCGTGACCAGGTGCTCTTCTTCAGCAGTGTTATAGCTTTTTCGAGTTCTGTGATGCTAAATTTAGCATTGAATATGTAATCACTATCACGGATAATACTACTTAAATTTAGACGGTTAAATGGTTCGTCATTGTTTGATTCATATAGGATTTTAAAGTAGTTTCCAAATGACATTGCAATTGTTTTAGGATCTCGGAAGGTTTGATCGTTATGTATTAATTATTAACAATTATTATTTTGTGTTTGCGGTGCTTGGATATGAGTTTCCAAAACAGTCTTATGTCTATTTCTGCTGCTTCGTCAATGTCTTGATTAACAGTATCTTCGTATTGTTTAAGTGCTCAGGGATGGAAACTAACGGTTGCCCGTTCGTTCGGGACGACTAAATTTCAAGCTGGGCGAGTAGATTTCATAAGTCGGTAGTCCGCCGGGCGACTAGCTTTTTCGACAAGCTAAAGTCGATTCCTCGGCATTATTCGTCAATGCGGGACGAATAACATTTCAGTAGAAAACAACAACACAGAAAATATTTCTTACACAGTTTATTAAGCGATTAAATGCAGTAAATAGTCGCAACTCTGTTATTCAACGATAAAATGCAATTTAAGTCAACCGGATATTGGGAAATTGACGCATTTCCGTTTTGGGCCATTCTAAAATGCGGCTCCCGTTCTAATTTCACGGAGCGCGAACGTTACAGTATTTGATGTTATACAAATAACACTTTCACGGGGGAATCCTTAAGGGCACTAGTCAGCTTTTAGGTGACTGGGGCCAGGGCCTTCAGGAAGGGAAATTGCAAAAAGTATGCTGTTTTCCTGTATTGTAGTTTAACATTTTCTAATATATATATATATATATTTTATTTATTTTTTTAAGAGGGGAAATTTTCACAGGAAAAAGGGTGAAATATATACCATGCCAGAGTAACTGTAATGGCCATGATCAGACTAGTGAACTATAGAATATAAATATGCCTACCTACTGACCCTAGAGCTTGCAATAGGAAACACACCTATTTTTTTGTTTGGCCTAAATAAAGTAAATTTGTTAAAATCATGTTTGTTAATGTGTTTGTTAGTGTGTCGAAAAGAAAAATCCAGAAAATCTGGGCTCATAAATTTTCAGCTGGGCAACCAAAATCCAGAAGATGGTTGCCCGTTTGGGCAACCAAGCTTTAAAAGTTAGTTTCCATCCCTGAGTGCTTGTTGTTGCATTGCCTGAATACGTTTTTCTCATACTTATATTCTCTGTAGGTTTGGTGAAGCCTTCCCTCGGTCTGTTCTCACGTATCCATACTTGACGTTTATTCCTTGCAATAGTACGGGCCTTTTTCAAGTTGTTATTCCAGTAACTTAAAAGGCTTTGTGTGGGGCTCACTTTTGTGAATGTGATTGCTTCTTTGGCAGCATAATTAGTGAAATTATAGTAATTATCGAACATTGTTTCAATATTTTTTAGATTTTCCACCGCAGATTTGCTTGTGGGAATGTCGATTTTCACAGACTTTAGTAGCCATTCTACATTATAAGATGGTTTTCCGTGGCCTTATGCCAGGCCGGGGATGGCTCAATTGTGGATGTATCAAATCGGGATGTTAGAATATTAATACAGGATATAACAGGGAGGTGATCTGAGGTTATAGAGCATTCGCTAGTATCCTCGCTAGTACTTACTACTATACAACTACTAACCGTGTCTAAGGCTACATGCATATGGTATGAGTAGATAATCCAATGTGGAGCGGCATGGCTCGAAAGTGTAGCCTGGTCCAATACATATTTGGATTTGTTTACAGGCATTATATTTTTTACATGTATAACCTCGTTAATAGGTTTGACCTTTGATGCTGGGTGTAACCATTTGCTAATTCGCCGTATTTGGCATTGAAGTCGCCAGCAATGAATACACGACCGAGTAGCAGTCCCAGCGAGATCTTGTACATTATCAATATAACTACTATTTAAACAAAGGTCCGTATTCACCAAATATATATAGTGGAATGTCATTTGATTCCTTCACTGTCAATTATATTGCAACAATTCCATAAAGATAAATATTACGGGACACATGCATTCCCATTTATCAGCAATACATATCCAGTGTCTTAGTTGTGTGGTCCGGTTGCGGTTCCATCCATAATAAAGTACTATATGTTATATACACAGATATCATTCATTCAGCGTCTCCGTGGTCGAGGGGTTAACAACGTTGCGTTGTAAACCTTCGAGCCTCTCACCACTGCGGGTTCGAATCCCACTGGGAGCTTGACTTGTAAGTGAGGAAGTGTCGATCCTTACGGATGGCGGGAGGTTTACAGTACTGGTTCTACCCAGGAAAAGTGGGTGGTCTGCCTCCACCACAAAAAAATCCTGACATGTGTTGAAAATGACGTAAACACCATACAAACAAACAAACATTCATTCCACTTTGACTTGGTTTTTTTACGTTCCATCTTCTTGAATGAGTGTCAGTGAACTTGTAAAACATTTCCCAACCATTGCAGGGCTCGGATGACTTAAAGGGACACTGTCGTAAATAAAGTATATATTGAGCATAAGTAACTAACTATCTGATTTATATTCAGTGGATGTATACATGGAAACATGAGCATAGATCCAAATAAGTATGTATTAATAAATTCGTAAATTTGAAAACAATAATTGTTTTTATTTATATTTTGTAAACATTGCGTGACCGCATTTATTAACGTGTCCATTGGTCACGTGGTATCCATTAGCACATAAGAATTTAACTATAGTATGCCTTGCATAACATAAATGGAACGTTTAGCTCAGTTTTAGCTCATTCGGGAGCGCGTCCCTCTTATCTGCAAGTATAATTTTAGTGTGCGCTTGGAGTTCAATTCTGTCAACGTAATAATTGTGTGATATTTTATGTTTTAATGCAGCTTTAACACAATATCGAAGAATCGAAGAATCGAAATTCCCTTAATCATATTTTCAAAAAAGATTTCCGGATAATAGATTATTATTAATGGGACTGCCTCACCTAACGGTCTAAGCGATATAAATGTATGTAAGGCCTTATGTCCGTGTGGGCAAATTATTAGAAAACGAAAGTACTGACCTATTTTATATCGGGATTTCTTTGGAATTTCCATTCACGATAGTGGTTTACCAACGACTATATTCTGAAGTGCACCGCCGCACCGCCATGTTTGGCGGATCTTCGCCATGTATGGAAAGAATAGAGAAAAGTTATTGGTAAGTTTGCTTTTAATCAGGTTTATAACCCATGCGATGTATTTATAATATAGTGTCAATGTAAATTATTCTTTTACACATATAGGAATAAAATGCAAGTAGTTAAATTTGAGTCCAATGAATGTGTATTAAGTTTACTTGTAATTCAATACAAAATGGCGGCAAACACAAATAAAAATTAGACGACATACCTCATCGATGCGTGTAGATCTAGTTGGTTTACATAAAAGGTGTATGTACAATATGCATTAGTAAGCTGTTTAGGGCCTGAATCATTTGTGCATTATTAAGCTGTTTGTGGCCTGCATCCCTTGTGTATTATAAAGCTGTTTAGGGCTCAGCTGTTTAGGGCCTGAATCATTTGTGCATAAGTAAGCTGTTTAGGGCCTTAATCATTTGTGCATTATTAAGCTGTTTGTGGCCTGCATCCCTTGTGTATTATAAAGCTGTTTAGGGTTAGCTGTTTAGGGCCTGAATCCTTTGTGCATAAGTAAGCTGTTTAGGGCCTGAATCATTTGTGCATTATTAAGCTGTTTTTGGCCTGAATCCCTTATGTATTATAAAGCTGTTTAGGGCTCAGCTGTTTAGGGCCTGAATCCTTTGTGCATTATAAAGCCGTTTAGGGCCTGAATCTGTTGTGCATTATTAAGCTGTTTAGGGCTTGAATCCCTTGTGCATTGTTAAGATGTTTAGGGCCTGAATCCTGTGTGCATTATTAAGCTGTTTAGGGCTCAGCTGTTTAGGGCCTGAATCCTTTGTGCATTGTTAAGATGTTTAGGGCCTGAATCCTTTGTGCATTAGTCAGCTGTTTAGGGCCTGAATCCTTTGTGCATTATTAAGCTGTTTAGGGCAAAGCTGTTTAGGGCCTGAATCCTTTGTGCATTATTAAGCTGTTTAGGGCCTAAATCCCTTGTGCATTATTAAGCTGTTTAGGGCCCGAATCTTTTGTGCATTATTAAGCTGTTTAGGGCCCGAATCCCTTGTGCATTATTAAGTTGTTTAGGGCCTGAATCCCTTGTGCATTATTAAGCTGGTTAGGGCCTAAATCCTTTGTGCATTATTAAGCTGTTTACGGCCCGAATCTTTTGTGCATTATTAAGCTGTTTAGGGCCTGAATCCTTTGTGCATTATTAAGCTGTTTAGGCCTAAGCTGTTTAGAGACCGAATCGTTTTGCATGTATAATCTGTTTAGGGCCTAGATACTTTGAGTCACTCATTTTCCTACTTGGTGTTTTACGTCATTTCCAGCGCATTTTAGGCTATATATGTTGGGGTAAATTTTTTCGAGGTGGAGGCACATCACGCTATTTTCCCTGGATACACAGAAAAAATGTGACATGTGCCACATATGTGTTACTTTCCTATTATTTGCATGTTTCTTCCATATGTATATCGTGTTATTTACACATGTGCCACATATGTAAATGATAGATATAAGTCACATATGTACCACATATATTGTTCAAGTTAAAATAGTACACCTACGCCACATATGTATTTTATATGAAACTATTATGCATAAAATGCCAAAAAAAAATTGTAGAAAACTGTAAAAAATAGTTTAACAACCAGATTAAATTTTAATATTATTTAGTAAAACATATTTACATATGTATTACGCATGTGTTACTTTCATATGAAATACATATGTGGAATACATATCTATCACATATGTGAAATATAATCTGGGAATTGCTAGAACGATCCATTGAAGGCCACAGCAGTTATTACTCCGGAATGAATACTTTTGAGAATGTTGATATTCATTGCGCATAATGGGACAATTTGTTTTGGCCAAAAACAGTTAATGACTTTATATCAGTGTACAGCAAAACCGTCAGTCACAATATATTAATATCTAAATATGGACTTTTTATCTTTATTTGCATGTGTAGGACAGATAGACAGATAACACATTTCATATAAATGGCCAACAGTATACATGATAGCAAAACAAATACAGTAGTTACCGTTTGAGATACAGTCAAAATATAGCCCTAAATAGAAAATTCGCTCAAGGAACATATAAACACATACTTTATTATCGAAATCGTTAACATCCACTCGCTGCGTCATGCTTTTTATTTTTCATTATAATTAGTGTACTGTACAAGTTCATTTTATATTTAATGCTCTATATCTCACATTGTGATAAACCATTCTTGCATACCGGACAAGGATATCCGTCATTTTACCGGGGCTAGATATTTCCATCTCACCCTAGGGTCGAGATTAAATTCACGCGCGCACCAACATCCGGTATCCTGTATGCAGGAAAACATGCAAAACGGTAGTAGCTGGCGGCGTCAACGCACAACATATCTCTGATATGCAAGAAAAGAATCTATCATGGGTATTCGGTTCAGGTAGGGAATTCCAACCCTCGGTATAAGTGTTTTAATCGGAACCTCGGCAGAGCCTCGGTTTCGATAAAAACACTTATACCTCGGGTTGGATTTCCCTATCTTCACCTGATACCCATGAACGATTCTTATAATATCCTATTACATGTACGAATTTGGAACATACATTTGTGTTTTATGTTTTGTCGGAGATTTTGGAGGAGCCCGCTTGCGGAGCTCGACGGAGGCATCACTGTAAGTACGCGCGTCCGGATTACGTCCGAGTTAAGGTACACGTTCTGTTTATCTTGACTTCTAAGACAATGATATTGCCCATAATTACGAAAGCACATTAGGGCCACATCGATTCCTTTTTTTTTTCAAGATAACATAACATCTTGAAAATTCAAGTTGAAATTTCAAGATAATATCTTGAAAATTCAAGGTAATATGTTGAATATTCAAGAAAATTATGTTGAAAATTTAGAATTCGAGATAATGTACATCTGCAGGTTTACCACCACCAATTGCATATAAACCTCCGAGGTGTAGTCGAATGTAGTTCCTATTATAAAAAGCAATCCATCCTTTTTTGTTGGGCATTATAAGTAGAGGGAAATAGCCAATTTATATTTTGTTGTAGTATGTATAAGAAGTGTATTGATAGGTTTCAATAGATTATTGATGAACATTTTCCAAATTTCGATTCCATGCATACACTTTGTGAGCAACTATTAATGAAAACCGCTGTACCATTAACCTGTTTAATAAACAAACACGAACTTTCTTACATGTCTTGTGACCCCACCTTTTCTGGTAAGTTTTCAAGTGGACAATTATTACACTACACTGCTGCAGTATCCATACTTAAAGGGACACGCGGCAATTCTGAAGTGTTTATCAATCATTGTAATCAACGTCTCGTTCTATTTATCCAGTATCATTGCAACGTTAAACCCGCTTGCATATAATTAAATAAAGTTCTGAGTTTTCATTGTTTCGTCTTATTTGTCCATATGTTTAAATATATTACTGGTGCAATATAATGAACAGTAAATATTGTGCAAAAACAATTTTCTTTAAACTATTCTTAGTGATTGAACAATGCAAGCTATGTAGAAAACTAACGGGACGCCGTAAGTTTTGAGAAAATCAAGATTGTCTTGACGTGTCACTTTAAGCTGAAGTTTCAATCAATAATATATGACATTTTAACATTTGTGTCAGTGAGGAGTCGATGAGTCAATAATTGGTGTTTTCATACCTGCAAAGGACTTAGCTCTTTGTTGTCATTCTGGAGATATTTTATTGAGTTTTTGACATATTAACTTGAATTGTCAACATATTATCTCGAATGTTCAAGATGTTATCAACATGTTAACTAGATTT